>APFE030855139.1:30135-53849 GCA_000404065.3 Pinus taeda | reverse complement strand
AACCAGGAATTACATTATTGTTCAGAAGAGTAGTCCTGAACACATACCATTCGGATGGTAATCCTCCAAGAGTTGTGAGTGCCATTTCTCTGTCAGTAATAGTTTCCCCAATAGATAAGAGATTGTTCTTGATCTCGGTGATTCTTAAGAAGTATGGTTGCATACTCTCATCTTTACCCTTTTTGATTTCCCTCAGCTTATTTCTAAGAAACAAAACTTGATTTGCATCATTAACTTTAAATAAACTCACCAGTCTGTTGTACATTTGCTTGGAGGTGTCTAGATCAGAGATGTAGGCCACCAAGCGCTTGTCGATAGAGTCCCGGATGATCTTCTTCGCTTTAATTTCTTCGTTCTTCCATTTCTCCCTGGCAGCAGGAGGTGCATTTGATGGAGGCTCAACAATATTGCCTCTCACGTGACCCAACACTCGTTGATCCTCCAGGGTTAGATCGATAGACATCTTTCATCCGTGATAGTCAGCTTTCTCACGGAGCTTGTCTTTGGCAGGAAAGAGTGTTGAGGACCCCATCGTTCTTTTAGGATAGCTTTGCCAATTTTCTCTTTGGTGATTTCTCTTGCTCTTGCTTGGGCTTTGTCTTCACCTCAGCTCTGATACCATGTTAAGTTATGGTATGTTCTATGCTTATAACTGTTTACTTCTTTTCCTTATTATATTCCACAGATTAGCAATCACATGTACATAAAGTAAAGTGCAGATAAAACATTAAACGATCGACAGAAAACAAGCCAAGACAAGAGACACAAGATGTGGTGGCTAGCTAGGGACAAACCCCACAATGTGTGGGGAAACCTTTTGATCAAATCTTCTTTTATCTTCAATAATTCAACAGAGAGAAATAGTACAATAAATCTGATTCATAGCAGCTGTAGCAAACCCTAGATCAGCAGCATCAACATCAGTGGCTTCATTATCAAACTAGGGCAGATGATATCTCACAAACCGTTCGTTGGATTGACTTCATTCCACCACCAAAAGTTGCGGCTTTCAGAGAAGATCCAGATGGACCTACAACGCAGTTCCAAAGAGGAGATCTGATGGTCAACGCTGGTCAAACTTTGGATCTGTAGTTGCAGCGTCAGGTTCAACAGCTTTCGGCTTCACATGTGTGAGAGAGAGACCCTTTTCTGCGCAGTAGAGAGAGAGAGATGTGATGAGATGAGTGAGTCCAAATGAGGAAAAGTCCTCTTATATTTATACACAACGTTGGTGTTTAAATAGATGTGATTGTTGGGCTTCTGAGCCTACATGAGTTGTATGTCGGCTTGATAATAATTCCATAATCAAAATAAATTCATATCTCCATGAATACTTATTGGAATCGGATGATCTTTATGTCAATCTTACACCTCTCGATGAGAGGAATCTAATAAAAATATTATCAGCCATGAATAAGATGACCCACATGAAATTTTGCCCTAGTTGCCAATTTTAACAAAAATCTAGATCATCATGTATATATTTAACATCTGCTGGAATAATAAAATCTACTCTAACGCATTTAAACTGGAAGGACATAAAATTAAATGCAGGAAAGAAAACTAACTAATGACATAAATAAAATCCTAACTAAGAGTGCAGGGTTAGAAATACAATACAAAGGATGCCCAATGGCATCAAATGTCATCCCTGCGGCATAATCTGGACCACTTGTTTGCTTCCGAGTAAGTCAATCGGCTGTTTGTCAGATATCCCTTGTTGAATCTTGACCCTTTTTGGTTGATGCAAACGTTCATCATTGTGTTGCACACCTTTGTCAAATTCAAGTTGTCTCCTTTTATTGCTCGGAAGATGAGATGAAGAGAAATGATATACAGGCTGGAAGAATTCAGTCACAATTGCATTGTGTTCTGAAGGATGGCCCTGTTTCTCGATCTTCTGATCATCGTCTGGCCTCTTTTGATTTTCAACATGGTATCTTCTTTCAACCTCTCTGTATAGCCTGACCATACCACCTGCTACTGCAGGAATAGTAGCATATGATAAGTCCATTTGAGTACATGCACCTAAGTTAGTTGCAAACTTTTTTGCTAGAAGCATTCCCCATACATATGACACATTAATAATTGCTATGTCCATGGTGATGATTTTGTATGGATAGTTAGCCAAGGCAACCTGTAAGTTTTTAACTACACCAAAGACTTCAATTTTCTTCTAGTCCATAGAGCAAATGTTGTGATAAGGCCTTGAGATTCTTTGATTTAACTAGTCCATCACCTTTTTAGTCATGACATTGGTTGAAGCCCTTGAATCCAACATGCAATTATGAAGAAGGCTGTCGTTAACTTCTAAAGTAACGGAGAAAGGCTGATTATCTTCATTGATCATGTAACAATTTAGATCCTTTAAATTAATATCTTCGTCCTTTGGATGTGTATCAACCTTATCATGTTGAGCCATGCTTAAAGCTTTGAAGAACGCTGCCCTTTGAGAAAGATTCTTTAGAAGTTTAAGCATTGGGACAAGCATCTTAATATTGTTTATCCATGCAACCCAATCGATTTTCAATCCTGATATATATCTCTTGGATGCAACTTGTGTATTCTGATTTGGCTCCTTGCCCTTCTTTTGATATGTATAACCTTTACTTCTAGCAATTTCCAGAATTTGATCATGAGACAAAGTTTCACCATATATATGTGTGACAGGGCCCTTTTCATCACTAAAGTTATTGATGGTGAAAGTTGAAGGGATCATGTCTGTGCAACGACTTTCCTTATTAACATTATTTACCTGCTCATTGGTTCTTTCCTCTAGGAGTTTTCTAGCAAGAGCACGTGAATTTTCCTAATGAAACTTTCACAAGGTTTTCAAAATGGGATAGGTTGATCAACAACATTATCAGACTCTAGCGGAGTGGGAGGTCTCTGGTCATTAGGAGGATTCCTTTTTGGCCATGGATTATTGTTACCTCTATTATTATTGTTATTATTTCTTGGTTGCATATTATGAGCTTGATTTTGTTCCATTTGAATCAGCCTAGACTGCATGGCACTCATTTCTCATTTCCTTAATCATTTGTGTTAATTCTTTAATTGGGTCATGCTCTACCTCTTTAATTTCTCTCTGTTTAGACTTGACCAAAAATCTTTCAAAAATAAGAATTTATGAATTACTAGAAGCTTTCTTATCTTTTTCCAATTCTTTAGCTATGGCTTGAGTGGAAACTAAATTTGTAGGCTTAGCACGTTTTCTCTCATATGATATATCAACACAAAATGCCTCAAGATATTGTTCCAACAATATTTTGTCAGGAGCCTTGTAATCTTGAGTGATATCCTTAAGAATACTATTTAATCCATGATTAAACTCTTCAATCATCTCATTTTCATTTTTCTTGATAGAGTTAAATTTCTTGAATAAATATTTTCCTTCTCTTTTTTCCACATATTTTTCTTTGAATGCATTGAGGATAGCTTGCAAAGAATCAAAAGTAGCATCTGGTTTATCCAAAAACCATTGCAAGGCATCATCTTCTAAAGAAAGGACAAAGAGATTCATTCTAACATCCTCATGGTTGTATTGAGCTGCGTGAGCATGTCTTAATATGAAGGATGTGAACTTCTTGATGTGAGCATTAGCATTGATCGCATTATTCCCTTGAAAAGGTGGAATCTTGTCTATACCGACATATGGAAGGTTGTCAGGGTATCCCTGAATGTTGGTGAAGTTGCAAGGCTTGTAGAAATCCATGAGGTCCTAATTGATGGGATTAGGGAAAAGCAAGTGGATTTCAGAGAGGGTTTCCTGTCTGATAAAGATTAAGTGCTTGCTAGAATGTAATTTGTTTAATCGAGCTCTTAAAGCCTTTTCAGGATCAGGAGGTGGGTTAACCAAGCTACTAGGATTTCTTCTAGTATAAGCTCTTGTGAATGAATGAATCAATGGACTCACCACCCAAACAGGAAACTAACCCAAACGTCTAGTTGCTAAAAGTGCGGATAGAAAAATGATGAAAGGATTGGTGAGAGAATTAGGGATAGGATGATGAAGAGATGAAGAGATAAAGAAGATGTCGCTGAAGTGTCGAGAACAAGATAAACCTATTCCTGGCAACAACACCGAAAATGTTGTCGCTCAAGTTGTAGAGGCACAATGTGACAATGACTTAGGGCGGGGGTTGCCACTCTGACATCTGCCCTCTCCGTTTTAGTTGTCTCCTAACAACAGGCTATGGGGGTAGTCCCTATGGAATATGAGAATTCGAGATTTGTTGGCAACCAACAAATCCAGGAGACACAACTGAATGGCCTAACCACATGGTTGATTTAACAAGTTTTATAAATTAGATTAGATTATCACGCGAGACCAGTGCCTTATGGAGTCAAATACTTTCTTTATATCAATTATACACCGAATGACTGGATGAACAGTTGCTACTTGGAGATGCCTTGCTAACTTATATGTTATGCAAGTCCTACAACCTAGATGAGATGCAAAGTCTTGGTTTATTTTAATTAAATGCCTAGTTAGGTGTGCCTCTAAAGTAAATTGTAGAGAGAAGTAAAGGCAAAGCAAGAAATGGCTTGGTTAACGATACCTCCCCTTGAAATCTAACTACTTGGTGCCTTCGGTGCTGCAGACGCTGTGGCTCTGATGAGTGCAAGGTCACTGTGTTAACCACTAAAGAGGGTCTATCTTTCACAAGCTACAAGAAGGGTGGCCCTATCTTTCTATCAACCAAGCTTATGCTTGAAGGTTAATTAATTAATGTAGGACTAGGCCTTGGATGTAAATGCAAGATGGTGAGTGCTCTTAAGGTGAGATTACTTAATGTTCCTTAAGTACTTAGTTACAATTGATCTTAAGCTATGACAACAAAGTACTTAATAATAAATAAATGATAATCTCAACCACAAGAGAAAGTGCTTAAATTCAATAGTGCCCAAAACATACATCCAATGTAACCAAGAGATAATTGCTCAAGTACTAAATAAAAGACAAGATTAATGCTCTTTATAACAATTCACCAATATGTCAAAGATAGGATTAGATTATCACAATAGATCAACCATGAACAATAAATTCCATAACAATAATGACGAATAAGAAAAATTAGAGCACTTATCCACGATATTACTTGGAACAATTAGTCAAGGTTCTTTAGAGACCATACAAGAATAAAAAGGGTACCTATAAACAGTTGCTCAAGAGATTGACAATTTAGGTGATTAGTGTTCTTTAAATACAATTAGCGACTCTCGAATTTATGACAACAAATTATCACAATGCCAATTTTACGTAGAACAATTAGATTTCCAATTCAAATATTAATATGCCCAAGTCCAATATCCCTTTTAATTACCAACTTAAGCGATATCAACCATTCAAAAATATATTGAACTTTTGAAAATGATTTGTGAAGTGCTTTCATGAGTGAGTTATTTATTGTAAAATTATGACCTCTTAGATTATGAAACTCACAAGAAAGCAATGTGTTAGTGTTCTTATTAGGAAGCAATATAAGCAATTTATCAACTTCTTTAACAATCCAATGTTACCAATGTAAACAATCCTTTTCACAGTGTGTTATGCTTATCAGTAGAGCATTGACCAATATTAGGGAACCTTTATGCAACCTATGCTAAAATTCTATTACAATAGTAAGCTAGATATGCCAAATTAAATCCAATACTTCATGAATTAAATGAGAGCACTTCGAATGCAATAAATAAAATGCTTATGAGTGCAAAAGGAAAATGCATGAAAAATGCAAATGAGGCAGCCAATGAAAGAATTAGAAAGCATCCCTCTTAAACTACTTCGCCAACACAAGATTGTAAACAGTGATGCGAAGGAAACCAAGAGATAAATGCTTACTTGAGTTTAGGATCCTTTTCCAGTGTCACAATGGTGAAAATTCCAAATTGGAATCCTATTGCAGCAATTGGTATTATTTCTCCTAATTGTTAATTAATTTAACAATTTATTTGCTACGATGAGCATCGAAATAAACACATTGCAACCTTCATAAATAAAATACCGCGGAAAAATAATGCGCTAGAAATTGAAAAATGCTAGCACACACACATAAAATATGAGAAAATTATTTTTGGACAAATGTCCCTGGAAAAACTCAACTTGGGAAAATTGGTGCAGCAATGAGGGTTTTTATTATTATGTAGCAGTGAAAATCTGAGTACAATCTGGATATCTGAAATTGGCAATCCACAACAAGAAATTCTGGGCAAAATTATTGAAGGGAATTTACCTTTCCTCCACCAGCAATCCCGACACAACTTGCCTTCAGTAACTTGGCCCTTTGACCTTCTGTGTCAGCCTTTGCAGTGCTTTGCACAGTCTGCTTGACGTCAAGTCTCCAACCAATCTTTGATGAAGTCGTTCTACCTCCAGCTGTTGAAGAAATTGTCTCTTCGGCCTTTTGGAACCTCTGCCCGACTTCTAGAACTGAGAACGATTTTCTCTCCAGCAAATCGAACTGCCTTCTCTGAAGCAAATGCGTAGTGCTATGCGCTGCCTCATTGGGATAACTCGACCCTCTTGCTGCTGCCTCTCCAGATCTGGAAATCTTCCTTCGGATTACTGTCCCTCCCTCTCACTCAATGCTTCGACCTCTGGCTCTCTTCGACAACTCACTGCTGCTACCTAGGAAATCGATCTGCCAAGAAATCAAATTGCTTAAGTGTCTTTTCCATCACCACATTGACTTCCTCTTATAATCCACTGTTGGAACACCAACGACCAAGATTAAAACATAATCGATGGCTAGGATCATCTCTGGATCATTTCGTGTGAGTTTCTAGATCATTCTCGCCTTATCTCAATTAACACTGATTAATTAATCATATTCCCTAAGTTTAGGCTTAGGGAATATTTAAAAACTGGGTAATAATCTAATTGAGACACTTCTAGGTGGAATTTGCATAAACGATTTCTTGGTTTTGGAGATCTCATGTATTCTAGCCTCTCCACCAAATTTCGTGGCTAGAACACATCCGATGCTACAAAAACTAACAACTACTATGTATGATCAGCTTTTATGATGCTTTCCAAACAATGTGACAATCATATATATATATTTTTTATGAAATATGCTAAACAATGATTACCCAATTGATGCAATGACTTGTTAATGTATTTAGGTGACTTATTAGTTAGATTTAAGCCACTTAGATGAGTTTTATACCACTGTAAGCAAATGATCAGAGGCTGTTAGTAAAACAAAGATGAAAATGAGGGTTTGAGACAAGCCAATAGGCCTTTATGCCTTGAAAATGACTAGCTTGCTTGCCCAAAACTCCTCCAATGAGTTGACCTCCTGCAACCACAATTATTAGCTCAAAAATTTAATGATAATCCAAATGATGATTGAAATGAGGCAATGAGGGATGGAAGAAGGCAATGATGAGGGCTAGAGGCCAACACTATGCCTAAAGGAGGGTAGTGGCTTGGGTTCAAGGCCTAATAGGACTACAACAACTAGGAAAGAGGCCAATAGGTCTACTGTCAAGGGCTAGGAGGTTGCCGAGAGGGAAAAGGGAGGCCGTAAGGCCTGCGATAGAGGGCTAGGAGCTTATAGAGGGCAGAAGAAGTCTCGCAGAGGGAGGATGGGGCTAGCGAAGGAAGGGAAGAGGGCTAGTGGAGAAGGTTAAAGCCTTGGGAAGGCCTGCGGTTAGGAGAAGCAACCCTTTACGGCTTGCGACAGGGGTAAAGCGGGCACGACAAGGTTTTGGAGGCCAAGATAGGTAAGTGGCTCACCAAGGGAGGAAGAAAAGGTCACGAGAAGGGCATATGAGGGCTACACTAGGCTTAGGAGGCCTAAAAAGAAAATTTTGAACTGTTGCAAAATTAAATTTTGACTCTGATTTTCAAAAAATCGCCAGAAAATTGCCATGAATTCTCTTATAAGAGTTAGCAACTTCCTCTTTTGCTTGAGCGTTGAGCTTGAAAGGTAGCTGGAAGCTAGATCTTGCCTTCCTAGGCCTAGATCTACCACAAAACCCCAACGATTTCCTTAAGAGGGCTAGACGTCTCACTTGGGTGAGAGAAGCCCTTCAAGCCCTCACATGGTGTCTGGGGTAGGTCCTTGAGATCTTTTTTTCCTATATATATGCGGACCCAAGGATGGGGGGCAAACCCAAAGATGGTGGGCGGACCTACCCATGGTTTTATGCATGGGTTTTGCACATGGTTTTGGGCATGATTGTTTTTTTACCCATGGTATTTTATAGATCTGGTCAAGGGAACTATGATTATGTTCTAATCTAGGGTTAATGGATTAGGGTTTATGAATGTTTCGACATGTATATATATGTATTATAACATTGAAAGGAACGTAATGAAAATCAATCTGGTAGTCCCGGTTTTGAGATCTAGGGGAAAACCTCTGTGTATATTTGTTTTATGTTCTTGCCATTGTATATTTTCTGTTTTTAAGAATTCTTTTGCAGGTAATTTCTATACAGCGTTAAAAACTACACTGTTTTGACTTCAAGAGGATGCCTTTGTTGCTGAGGGGTTTTGCTCAGGCCTGTGGTAGGCCTTGTTCACTGGGAGATCTGCGGGATCGATTCTTGCGGTGAAAGATGATGAGCAGTGGAAAGATAGAGATCGAGAAATTTAATGGTTAGAGTTTTGAGTTGTCGAAGCTCAAGATGGAGGATCCGCTGGTGGATAAAGATCAGTGGATCGCAGTAGATCCGGGCACTAAACCAATGGCAATGTTAGCAGAAGACTGGGAAGAGTTGGATCGGAAGACAAAGAGCACAATACAGTTGCGTATCTCAAATTCAATATTGTTGTACGTATCAGGGGAAGCTACGACGAAAGATTTTTGGGTCAAGTTAGGGACTTTGTACCAATCTAAGTCTCTGGTGAAAAAATTGTTCTTGCGGAAAAAGCTGTATAACCTGAGGATGAAGGATGGAGACTCGGTGACAAAGCATCTAAACGCCTTTAATACTGTGATAAACCGGTTGTTATCTGTTGATATAAAAATTTTAGATGAAGATAAGCACATTAGTTTATTGTGTTCTCTACCAAATTCGTGGGATAGTCTGGTTGTTGCAATAAGTAGCAATACAAATACCTTGAAGTTTGATGAAATAGTCTCATCCTTGCTGTCGGAGGAGATGAGACAGAAAAACATGGAGAGTCAGAATGGAGATGCCTTGTCTGTACGAGCACAATCCCAGAACATAAACAAAAATAAGTCCTCAAGTGGTAGATCTAAATCTAGAGGGAGATCTAAATCTCCAGGAAAACCTGTAAAGGTATGTTGGAAATGCGGAAAGGAAGGGCACTACAAAAATGATTGTAGATCGAAAGCTCGTGAGAAAGGAAAGGGATCTGATGATGCTCCTTTTACAGAGGTGAAAACCATCTTAGATGAAGGTGGGGGATGTGTACTTGGCTTCTTCTTCAAGTACACATGTAGATCATGAGGCATGGTTGATTGACTTAGGCACATCCTTTCACTTCACTCCCTATAGGGAGTGGTTCTGCAAGTATGAGAAATATGATGGTGGTGATGTGTTCTTAGGGGATGATAGGAAGGCCAAAATCATCGGATGCAGAGAAGTCATGCTGAAGTTGCAAGGTGGCAGGATTAGAACACTTGGTGTTCTGCATATTTATACATTGGGCAGAAATCTGATTTCTGTAAGCAAGATGGATGATGCAGGTGTAAAAACAATGTTCGAGAAAGATGCCTGCAAGATGGTTCACGGAGCACTAGTATTGATGCGAGCAATACGGATTGGAACTTTGTACAGACTTCTGGGCTCCTGAAAGTGGAGCATAAATCCTAGTGGTCTCTGGAGAAAAGACCATGTTATGGCATCAAAGGCTTGGACATATTGGAGAGAAGGGCCTTCGAATACTGCATGGTAATGGTATGGTAGAAGGTATGTCTAATTGCTCTTTGGATTTCGATTTCTGTGAACATTGTGTATATGGGAAGCAGAATCAAGTGAGTTTCCCCTGTAGTCGTAAGAGAGCGAAAGGGATATTAGAGCTTGTGCACAATGATGTGTTTGGACCTGTGCGGTTCCATCACTGGGTAAGTTTGTGTACTATGTCTTCTTTATAGATGACTTCTCAAGGAATACATGGATATATTTCCTCAGGAAAAAATCTGAAGTCTTTGACAAGTTTAAAGAATTTAAGGCTTTGGTGGAAAATCAGACAAAGAAGAGGATCAAGGTGTTGATGACAGATAATGGTGGAAAGTTCCGCAAGAAGGAATTTAAAGAGTTCTGTAAGAAGTTTGGTATAGCAAAACAAAAGACTACTCCATACACACTTCAACAAAATGGAGTTTTAGAAAGAACAGACAAGACGTTGATGGAAAATGAAAGAAGCATGCTCAGTGGTGCCGGGTTAGGACAAGAATTCCAGGCAGAGGCAGTGGGAAATGCAAGTTACCTGGTTAACAGATCACCTTCATCAATGTTGGAGGATAAGACTCCACATGAGGTATGGACTGGTAAGAAACCCTTTCTTTCACATCTGAGGGTATTTGGCTGTGATGCATATGTACATGTTCCAAAGGAGAAAAGAACCAAGTTGGATAGTAAATCTGAAAGGTACATCTTTATTGGGTATAAGGATGGTTTAAAAGGTTATAAGCTTTGGAACACAGAAACAAAGAAGGTTGTGTACAGTCAAGATGTGGTGTTTAGAGAGGTGAAAGATGTTATTAAACATGAAGTCCTACCAAAGGAACTTGAGAAGATAGAGTTTGAGCTAAAAGAGGAAGCCACAAACTCCAGCTTTGAGAAGATCAAAGAGAGAGAAGGCAACCAAAAAGGTATAGTCCATCTGCTTTTTGTTCAATTTTGCTTTATCTATCACTGATGATGATCCCAAAATTGTCAGGGATGCAGTAGATTTAGAGGATGACAAACTCTGGAAAGAGGCCATGGTTGATGAAATGACATCTTTGGACAAAAATGAGGCTTGGGATCTAGTGGAGTTGCCGATTGGGAGGAAACCCATTGGAAGCAAATGGGTGTTTAAGAAGAAGATGAATGCAAAAAACAAGGTAGAGAAATACAAAGCTCGGTTGGTAGCAAAAGGTTATTCCTAGGTGTCAGGAATTGATTTTGGTGATATTTTTTTATCTTGTTGCCAGGTTAGCTTCTATTAGATTACTTTTATCAGTTGCTACTGCTTTTGATTTTGAGGTAGAACAGATGGATGTGAAGACAACATTTCTTCACGGGGATCTGGAAGAAGAGATCTACATGAAGCAACCTGAAGGCTTTGCGGTGAAGGGTAAGAAAGAACTGTATGTAGGTTAAAAAAGTCTCTGTATGGATTAAAATAATCACCAAGGATGTGGTATCAGAAATTTGATACATATATATGGGGGCTTGGCTTCACTAGAAGTAAAGCAGTTCACTGTGTGTATATTAAATTGATTGGTGACCATGTTATTTATTTGGTCTTGTATGTGGAATATATGTTGTTGATTGGAAATGACAAAGAAATTATCTGGGATTTGAAGACCCAATTGTCCTCCAAATTTGAAATGAAATATCTTGGTGCTGCAAACTATATTTTGGGCATGGAAATTAAACAAGACCGGACAAAGAGGAAGCTCTTGTTAAACCAGAGGATGTATGTCGAGACAATACAACAGAGGTTTAATATGCAGGGTAGTAGACCAATGAAGGTTCCTATTCATGTAGGTGTAAAGTTATTTGCTGAATAGTGTCCCAAGACACAAGAAGAGGAAGAGGACATGTCTCGTGTTCCGTATGCAAGTGCAGTTGGTAGCCTGATGTATGCAATGGTCTGTACTAGACTAGACATTGCACATGTAGTGGGAGTATTGAACAGATTTATGTCAAAACCAGGGAAGGAGCATTGGACAACAGTGAAGTGGGTTTTCAGGTATTTGTGTGACACTAGTGATTATGGTCTATGCTACCAAGGAACACCAAGTTTGGGCAGAGTTTTGGACATCTATGGCCTTGTTGATGGAGACTGGGCTGGAGATTTGGATTAGAGAAGATCTACAAGTGGGTGTGTGTTTAATCTATTTGGAGGAGCAGTAAGTTGGATGAGCAAGAGACAGTCTGTAGTGGCACTTTCAACTACAGAGGTAGAATACATGGCAACCACTCATGCAAGCAAAGAAGCTATTTGGTTGCAGAGATTGTGTTCGAGTGTGGGGTTAGTAGAACGAGCTATAAGGATACACTGTGATAGCCAAAGTGCAATTTTCTTGGCAAAGAACCTTGTTTATCATTCAAAGACAAAGCACATTGATGTTCAATATCACTTTGTAAGGGATATGGTTGAGGGAAAAAAGATGTTGCTGGTAAAGGTGGACATTTTGAATAATGTTGCAAATGCATTGACGAAGTCTGTGAGCACTGAGAAGTTTTGTTGGTGTAGAAAAACAATGGGCGTTATAGGGCTGGATAATGAATAATTTTTCCTGTGATCCCCTGTGTGGAAAAGAAAACAAGTGGGAGAATGTTGGGTATGTGTTATATTCTTTGCATGACTAGTCGCATGTGCAGGGAGGTCACAGGGGGGCTTTTGCCCCCTCTGCCAGGGGGGTTTACAGTGCAGTGGTAGCCCCCCTGCACGGGGTCTAGGGTAGCACCCTGAGATTTTTTGTTCCTACATATATGCGGACCCAAGGAGGGGGGCGGACCCAAAGATGGTGGGCAGACCTACCCATGGTTTTGTGCATGGGTTTTGCGCATGGTCTTGGGCATGATGGTTTGATGCCCATGGTGTTTTGTAGATCCGGTCAAGGGAACTACGATTATGTTCTAATTCAGGGTTAATGGATTGTGGTTTATGAATGTTTGGACATGTATATATATGTATTGTAACATTGAAAGGAACATAATGAAAAATCAATTTGGTAGTCCTGGTTTTGGGATCCAGGGGAAAATGTTTGTGTATATTTGTTTTATGTTCTCGCTTTGTGTATTTTCGTTTTTTAAGAATTTGTTTGCAAGTAACTTCTGTATAGGGTTAAAAACTACATGTAGCACAATATAGGATTAGCACATAACTAACACGTACCATGGATCAATGGAACAAGATTACCATGAAATGAACACCAAAATCTTTCTATTATGACATTAAAACATTCCTAATAGAACAATGGCTCAATACCAGCATTACAAATTTTGCATCATCCAGAGATAGCCCAAGATCAAAATGATTTTTGAAGCAAAATGACTTCTATTTATAGAGAAATCTTCCAAGTGGAAAATACCGTCTAGTTGGCTTGATCCCTATCAAAATAATCTCGACGGTGGTAATAATTTGATCATCTTTAATCTCTGCCGTAAAAAATACTTCTATTTTGGGGAAAATTTTGAATTTTACTTAAAACCCATTTTTTATTAATCCAAAAATTAATATTTTGGATTAATTTTCTCAATAATTTGACTCTGATTTAACCACCAAGGCCCAAGGGCTCAATTTTTCCCTTGGTGGGGTACCTCCAAAATTTGACTTGTTTTTGACCCATGAATTTTTTGATTATTTTCCACTTGGAGAAAATTTATTTTCTCTATAATTAATTTTGATTCTAAATTAATTAATTTTTTGGGTTAGGATTTTTTTTTGTTGACTAACGAAATCGGCAATGGTGGTGGTATCGTACTTGCGTTACACGGGGTCAAATCCCACTGACTGTCACTATAACCTCTAGGAGGAACCGCCCAGTGCGCAAAAACGGCCCTCAGGTAAGACAAGACTCGAACTCGTGACCTGCATAGTGGCACAGACGACTTAACAGATCGTCTGCTGGCCACGAGACCAAATCTCGGTGGGCTGGCTTAGGATTTAATTTTAATTTAGCCAGAAAAATTAATTAATTCACACGAGGGGATTAATATTTTTTCCACCCTGAAATACTTTGGCCATAGTATCTAAATATGAGGGACCATGCACTAATTATATCAAATATTACAAATAATTCAAACCTCAAAGGGGGAATACACTTTCATTATAGACCCTCAAAATAATTACCCAATTCTGTGACACAATATGATCTAGTATGGACCAAGTTGCTAATTTTCAGATTATTCTATGCTGTATCATTTACTTTAGCCCAATTTGATACTTCAATTAGCAATCTTTTCAATACCAATTAATCTTTCGAATTATCAACAATAATTGAAGATAAAACAATAAATGCAAATGACAAAGGAGACAATCAATACATCAACAAGAGACACCAGATTTGGTCAAAGACCAGGGAAAACCCCACAAGGGGGAAAACCCTTTGAAATTCTTCTTTTATTAGATTCTCATAAAATGTTCAACATAGAGTACATTGAACCCAATGCAATATCATCCAACAAAATTAGTCCAACAATGTTCAAAAATATGTTTCTAGCATCAATATAGATCATAGAAAATTTTTCTTGTCTGCGGTCAACTATCAAGTTTTAGCTCTACTTTCTAGTCGCTCCTTTGTGCCTGCAATTCAATGACTAGAACTAAAGATTTCCTTTATCAAGCGAGTGACTGTAACCCAAAACCCTAGAAACACATGCGAGCTTCAAACCCTGTGATTTCAGACCTTTGCAAACTTCTTATTTCGACTCAGCTTTAGACCTGTGCTAACCAATCAATGAAGAAGAGAAGAAGAAGATGCTTGATGATGTTCAAATGAGCTTGAGGTCACTTATATTTATAGGCTTCCAAGGGTGACCAATTTCCTGTTAGGGTCAACTTGTCCAAATGTGCATATGTGGGCTTTTCTTCATAAGTACACTTTCCCTTATCCAAATGTGAGCGCTTCAATAGTCAAAATTGGTCCTCTCGAAAAGAGGAATTTAGTCCCATGGTTGGAATTTGTCACTGAGCTGCCAAATTAACACTCCCTCTCAGTTAGGGAGAAATTCCAACTCCATCATGCCATGTGTATCCTATTGTCATATCATGTCCAATCTTTGCTCAACTCTATCTACTGAAACATTCTTGAAGCTAAAGAAGAAGAATCATCGGGGAGCTAAAGCTACCACCCTTTACATCGTGAGAGAGCACATCTCAATCCAAACAATATCAGGGAGCACATCTCAACCTGAATATTCATCAGAGAGCACATCTCAACTCGGAATCTCATGGGGGAGCTAAACATCTTTGACCCCATATCGAGCAATAGGTGATATAGGGGGCACATTTCAACCCATCCTATTCCCTACCGATCTTCTCATCAATGACCTTCAAGGGTTATGTGGTAGAACACGTGCATCATAATCTGAGCTTGGGCAAGATACCTGACTTACCAAAAGGTAAGGATCACACGCCCCCAAGCCTCTTCAACTCGTTGGCCAGACGAGGAGGGACAATCCCAACAAGCCCGACATGTGGGTATGATGCCGATTGGGGTATACTCTTCAAAGACCAAGATAGGGGAGCAACATCTCCAACCCTATGTGTAATAGATAGGGGTGGTACCCTATTGTTCGGAGATCCCTCAATCCTGGGAACCCTCAATCTCAATTCCACACCCTGAGAGCTCAAACAGGTGGGAAGAACTAGCCCAATGTCCTCGATCAGTGATGCCCCTTATTAGGAGGGGTCACATCTGTCAGTCCAAGCTGCTCTCTGAAGACCAAAAGCTTACCTTTTGGTAAAGCCTTGATGAGAGTATTCGCAATCTGCTCATCTGTCGATATATGATGAAGTCTAACAGCTCCACTCTGCACCATGTCTCGAATGAAATGATATCAAATATTTATGTGTTTGGACTTGTCATGATATACATGATTCTCTGCCAAACAGATCCCACTCTTATTGTCGCAATATATCACTATAGTGTCTAGGACCTGCTCAAATCGCTCTCTAAAGAGCTTCCTCAACCAAACTGCTTCGCAGCTAGCCATGCTAGCGATGATGTACTCAATACTACAGACTTTTGTTTCCTTTTCATCCAATATATCATGGTAGATCGAAGGCTAAAATAATATCCAAATGTACTCTTCCTGTCGACAATGTTTCCTGCCTAGTCAACATCGGTGTATCCATGAAGTTGGACATCTCTGACAAAATATCTCAAACCAAGTGTGATCATTGTTGATTTCTGGTAGCATCGGTTATGCTCTAAGCCTCAAAATTTGCAGGGAGTCTAGGACACATGTATTCCAGAATACCCAGAAATCGTTTTGGGAATTTTCACCTGGAGAAGGTTTTATTAAAATAATTAATTATTTTTAATGGAAGCCTAAGTCTAAACTTAGGAAATTAAAATAATTGAAGGGTATTAATTAAATTAAGTGTGAAACTTCTAGAAGAAGACGAGGATTAAACCAAAATGATCTGAGCCATTGATCAGAATCTAATCTGGGCCGTTGGTTACTCAACGAGAAGATTATAAGAAGAGGCTGAATGTGCATTTGGAAGACAAATCGAGTGAGAGATGAGAGGTTGATTTTCTCAAGAGAGCAGCACAACAGTTGCCAGAGAGGTGATCGAAGTGATTTCTTGCAGTGAGAGGCAGGGATAGTTTCTGGAGGAAGTTTTCCTGATCTGGAGAGTACAAGGCAGAGAGGGCGAAAAGACGTCCAGAGAAGCTAATGTAGGGCGACACTGTGGCAACATAGAGCTTCTGAGGGAGATTGAAATTCTGCTGAGGAACAGTTGGATCTAGTGCCGAAGCTAGGGTGTGAGACTGAGATGTTAGAGGACTAAAGTTTCCAGCCAACAGAGGATCAAGAGGAGGTGCAGCGCAGTCCCAACAACAGTGACGTAGTGACTGCGTGGGTGTGACACAGTGTTGCCCAAGTGCAGCACAAAGGCTCATCTCCAGCACGGACCAGTGCTTGATCTTCCAAGGACAGGGTGAGATCATCTAACTACCTTTTTCCCAGTTAGATCTCTATATAGGATTGCTAGTTTGGGCATCAAAGAATTGTATTAAGAAAACTACTGCATAATAATACAAACCCTCAGCTGTTGCATCGATTTTTATTATTTTTAGGCAACAATGGTATGTTCTATGCTTTATAGCAATTTACTTCAATTTCTTAATTAACCCAATATCAATACCTAGTTTAGCAATCACATCAACATGATAGTAAAATGTAGATAAAACATAAACATAAATAGTAGAAGACAAACCAAGACAAGAGGACACAAGATGTGGCACCAACTAAGGACAAACCCCAATGTGGGGAAACCCTTGATCAATTCTTCTTATAGTCTTCAATATTTCAACAGAAAGAGAGTACAATTTACAAATCTGATAATTTATGACAGCAACAAAAAGCCCTAATAAGAAAAGTCAACACTGGTCAACAGGGCAGATTTGACCCTCAACTAATTGGTCAACTTCGGCCTTCAAACAACAAGATGAATCAACACTCAAAATATCCCAAAAACAACCTAGTCAAAATATGGTCAAACAACCCAACCGCGGTCAGCCCTAGCTACAATCAACGCTAGTCAAAGTCAATGTTTAGCCTCGATTTCTGTGCCCAAAAATGAGGGCTGCCCAAACAGAGATAGCCCTCACAAAAACACAGTCAAAGGAGGTCAATGCATGCTGGTCAATGCTTAGTCAAACTGTCCAGAAATTCAGTTCCCTGAAATTTTGTCCTCGTTAAATTTCGCTCTCTTGAAATTTTGGCCTCCTAAAATTTCACTCTCTTGAAATTTTGGCCTCCTGAAATTTCACTCTCTTGAAATTTCGGCCTCCCGAAATTTTGAACATGTGGAGAGAAAGAGGCCTAGAAATCTGTATCAAATCAATGAGGAGAGAGACAGAGAAGTGTGAAGATGAGTGTGTCCAAATTAGGCTAAGTCACCTTCTATTTATATGCAATGTTGAGGATGAATAGATGTGACTGTTGGGCTTCTGAGCCTACATAAGTTTGCTGGCCGACCTTGACAATTTGACCATAATCAAAATAAATTCATAACTTCATTTGTGCATGTCAGAATCGGACGATCTTTAGATCAATCCTACACCTCTCAGAGAGAGGAATCCAAGAAAAATATCATCTGTCATAAATACGATGACCCATGTGGAGTTTGGCCCTAGTTGCCAATTTTAACAGTTTTCCCGCATTGGGTTTTTCCGAGGATATTTGTCCAAAAACAACCGTGTCACTTGCATGTTGTGTATTTCTTCTTGTTTAGTTCTTGTTTTTGCATATAATTTAATTAGTGAAGGCTACAGTGTATTGGTTTTGATATTTACTGTAGAACACAGTAAATAATTTTCTTAGTTATTTAACAATTAGAAGAAATGTAATCAGTTGTTGCAGTAGAATTTTGGGTCTCCAAATTTTCACAATTGTCCCATGCTAATATCTGAAAATGTGTTTGGTAGCGATCCAATGTGCATGGAGAGGCTTGGTCATGAACTGACCCAACGTATTCACTGCAAAGCATATGTCTGGACATGTGTTCACTAGGAACATCAGAGCCCTAATCAATTGTCTATACTCGGATGGATTTGCCAAATCGGGTCCTGCAACTTCTCTACTTAACTTTTTGAAATTCATTTCCATTGGAGTGGGTAGGGACTTGCATTCTATTATTCCAAATCTCTCTTACAACTTCACAACATATTTTCCTTATGAAAGGAAAATCTCACGGAGCCTTTGCCATACCTCAAGGCCTAGAAAGTAGTGCATGAGTGCAAGGTCCTTCATCTCGAATTCAGAGGCTAGTTCCCTCTTACACTAGATCCTCAGGGGCTCACTACCTATTAAGAATATATTGTCAACATATAAAATCAAAATCAATAACATACCTTGGATTACTGTGAAGTAGAGGTTGTGATCTGTTGATTTGGAGTAGCATTGGATGTGCTCTAGCCACAAAATTTGGTGGAGAGGTTAGGGCACATGAGATCTCCAATACCCAGAAAGGGTTTGGGCAGATTCTAAATAGATCAGGAGATATTAAAATAATTAATATTTTTAATGGAGTCCCTAAGTCTAAACGTAGGGAAAATAAAATATTAATGTGTATTAATATGAATTTGTGTTAGAATGGTCCAAAAAACATGGATCAAGCCAGATCTAATCGTAGTTGTTGATTAGGGACTTAATCTTGGTCGTTGAGATGTCAACAGGAAAAGTATAAGAGGAGGCTTGAGGGTCACTTGGAGAACACACCAGAGTGATTAGTCATTCTATTCTCTAGAGCGAGGTTTGCTAAGAGAGATAGAATTAGTGATCGAGAGATGCAGCGGAGGGGCATTTGAGTACAGAGAGACAGAGAGGCAGAGATAGTACTGGGGGAGCAGTGCAGTAGCCAAGGAGAGTGATGCAGAGCCAGCCAGGGTTCACGCAGGGCCACACAGAGGCAGTCGGGAGCTGCGCAGAGCCTCAGAGAGGCCAACGTTGCTGATGTAGAGGGCCTGAGGGCTGACACAGACCCATCCAAGGTAATGCAGGGCCAACGTGAAGCAGAGAGGGGCTGACGCAGTCTAGAGAGAGGCTAACACTAGGGTTTCTAGGGCAGATTGGTGCTGAGTAGCTGCCGAAAGAATTATCTGTGGTTTCAGCCAGGAGATTTGTCAGGAACTGAGAGGTATTACTGCCAAGGAAATTCTTTGTTGGGTAGTCCAGTTTCGGCACCCAGATTGTACTCTGATATTGCTTAGTAAGAAAACCGTCAGATACTTGCACTGGTTTTCCCACATTGGGTTTTTCCGGGGACACTAGTCCAAAAATAATGGTGTCATATGGTGTGTTTGTTTCTGTTTCTTTTAGTTGCTGATCTGTAATATGTTGAGCATGCACTAGTGTTTATTTTCAGTATTTACATTGTAAATAACTTGTTAAGGAAAATAACAAGTAGGTAGGAATAAATCAGATAAAGTGTAGGGAGGGTTTCTAACTAAGTGAACTTAGAAGCTTCAACATGATCGACATTGCTTCTTGTGAATCCCAAGTTCACCAAATAACTCTCTATGCGGGCATACCATGCTTTGGGGGCTTGCTTCAAACCATACAATGCCTTCTTCAACCTGCAAACATGTGTCTTTCGATCCTCTACTTCAAATCCTTGTGGTTGCTCAACATACACTTCTTCCTGCAGCATGCCATGGAGGAATGTCGTCTTTACGTCCATCTGATGAAGGGTCCATCTGTGACTTGTGGCAAGGGAAACTATTGAACAAATGGTTGTATATTGAGCCGCAGGTGCAAATATATCGTCATAATCTTCTCCCTCTTTCTCGGAGAATCCTCGGGCCACAAACCTTGCTTTATATTTCTCAATGCTACCGTGAACTCCATGTTTAATCTTGAATAGCTACTTTGAAGTCACCACGAATTTCCCCTTTGGTCTCGACACAACATCCCATATGTCATTTTTCATTATTGATTCATATTCTTCGACGACAACATCCTTTCAAATTTATTCTTTCATGACTTCTTCGAAGGTGGGAGGTTCGGGTTGTATCATAGTGATCATTTCTGCAACATATCCCTGGTATCTGCATGGCTTCTTCCTTTCTCTAAATGATCTTCGAATGGGAACTCGTCTTTCATCATCCTGTAATGTGTCACAGAGCCAAAGTGGCCCCTTCCTGGCAGGGAGATTACATGGAGGAAGATCTAAGGGATCCATAGGTTCCATGGGATCATCGACAATATCGGTCTTGGATTTAGGTACGAAAGGACCATTTAAAATATCCATATCATCATTCTTCTTCTCAGGTTGAAGAGGCGGAGGAAGGTCCCTTGCTTTCTTAAGGGCAGCATCGTCATCAAATGTTACATCCTTGCTAATCGCAACTTTCTTTTGATTAGGAATATATATTCTAAAAGCTTTAGAATTTTCACAATATCCAACAAACACACCTTTTCTTCCCATGGTTTCCAGCTTGTTTCTTTTGTCCTTCAGCACATGAAAGTATACAGGGCAGCCAAACATACAAAGATGGAGAACATCGGGCTTGACACTTGTTAATACTTCTTCGGGGTCTTCTTGTCCAATGCTTGATGAGGCATCCTGTTTTGAACATATATAACAACATTCGTTGCTTCTCCCCAAAGGAACTTCGACAACTTTTGGTCATGGAGCATGGCATGTGCAACTTCTATAATGGACCTGTTCTTTCTTTCAACCACTCCATTTTGTTTGGCAGTATAGGGCACAATTGTCTCTTTCTTGATATCTTAACTTTTTGCAAAAAATCAATGAACTCCTTTGATATGTATTCTCCACCATTGTCAAACCTGGATATTTTGATTTTCTTCCTTGTTATATTTTTCATCAAAGCTTTGAACTCCTTGAACATTTCAAAGGCATCTTCCTTGTGCTTCAAATAATATATCCACGTCTTTCTTAAGAAGTCATCAATGCAGGTGATGTAGTAGAGATGGCCACCGATAGAATGCACAGGCATTAGACCAGATATGTCGGAATGAATGAGATGGAGGATGTCATTTGTCTTGTTCTCACTATAGGGGAATGAAGAGACACTTCACTCAAAACAAAAAAACAAATTTTCTTATGTATTGTATGAGGTCTCTCTTTCTATCTAGTAGTATAGTTTCTGTACTTTGCTTGTATATTAATGTCTTATGTGGATGTATCTAGTTTGCTCATAAAATTTATTATTTCAGATATACTATTTGGTTTCCTTGTGTATTTGTTTTATAATTTATACATAAATTTCTAGCAGGCTTCTTCGTCTTCTACTTCAATTACCACTAGAACTCGATAATGTTCTAAATATTGCTAACTCTTGGTGTAGTCTTTTATTTATGTTATCAAGTGTGGCATCTTTGAGGCATGATAGGTTGTCAGGAAGATTGAAGAAATCTTTATTTTCATTTTTTCATGTCATCAATAGGGACATCCACACATATTGCAAGTGTACTGAGGCATTTATTTTCCATCGGGTTTTGAATTTTATTTCAGCAAATGTCCTTTATGCGCCTTAGTTTTGAGTGCTGATTTGATATACTTTGTATGGGCGTTTCCATTTCAGGCCCTGTCAGAGTTGCAGGATCAATTGCCTCCTTTTCCAAAGTCAGAAGCTATGCAGATTATTGAGGACGAATTGCATTGCTCAGCAAATGAAGTTTTTAGTTCACTTTCTGAGGAACCTGTAGCAGCAGCATCTTTTGGACAGGTAAACCTGCTTTCTGAGTGATGATTCTATGAATTAAATGAATCAAATTCATGTGCATTATGATAAAACTATTGAAGATCATGTTTCTTTGTTGAAATTTAAAAAAGTAGTTGGTGCTTTGAGCAGCATGTAAATATATTGTATTGTGATATTAGACATTAAAGGATTGCATAAGACCAACTTTCTCTAATTTGCTAGTCGTGCGTGTTTTTTACTTTGGCGATTGAACCGTCTCTGTTTTATCTCATGTATAGGCAATTCAACGGTCTTTTTATTCCCAATTATATCAATACTTGATCTAGGTCCTTTTATCTCATTGGTCCATGATCTTTGTTTAAAGATCATGGAGGGTCACTTGTCCATGACTAAGAGATGTAGATAGTGATGCATTGGATGTAAGCTTTTTTTCGGCGGTAACACATCTTTCTATTTCTCTGTAGATGTTTACCTCTTTGAGGGTTTTATGGTTTACCACATAAATCTTGGTGTCTTGATCTTTGATCTTTGTGAGATATATGCTCTGGTGTTTAACCTTGTGATTTGCCCACTATGATTTATAACATGGTACTAGAGCACTTGTAAGGTAAATTCATGTTTTGCTTGACATCAAGGTAGCTTGCAATGATATTTTGATTAATTTTTAAGATCTGTTTGTTATTTACACTATTGAGCTAGCTCCTTACTTCTTTGTGTGAAGAGCTTTGGATTCATTCTCTGAAATCTGGATTCATTCTCTGAAGAGCTTTAGAGCTTCTAGGCTCTGCGCAATCCCAATACCAGCAAAATCCGCACCTCCTGGCCACGGGCGTCAACCCTTTTTGACTAAGAAAGATGACTAGGCACTGTGTATGTCAGGTCTGCTCCCTTCTGCCACTGCATTGATCCTCCTCCCGGCTCAAACTTGATGATGCAGGCACTGCGTCACCCCTTCCTTGCTGCTTCTCTGCTAGGAACATCTTCTATCACTCGAGACAACTGTTTCTGCTGCTACTACTCTGCTCGATTGATGCCCTTAGTTTTCCTATGATTTGCGACCAGGCTTTGATACCATGTTGGAATTTCTAAGTCTAACTGTTAGAAATCCTTCATGTACTTTCTGATTTATTTTTGCCTACTTGTTCTGTTTAATTAACAAGTTATTTACCATGTAAATACTGAAAATAAATACAAATACATGCTCAACACATTACAGATCTTCAACTGAAGGAAAAACAAGCACACAAGTGACACCGTTGTTTTTGGACTAATGTCCCTGAAAAAACCCAATGTGGGAAAACCGGTGCAGCTATTTGAGGGTTTTATTATTAAGCAGTTTCAGAATACAATCTAGGTGCCAAACCGGCTCACCCAACAGAGAATGATCTCGGCAGTAGTACCTCTCGGTCGGAGATAGATATTTCAGCTAAAACCCCGGACGAACAATCCCACAATCTCGGTAGTAGTACCTCTCAGTCGGAGACAAATATTCCAACTAAAACCCCGGATGAACAATCCCACAACTCTCAGCTCCAATCCGCCCCATGAAATCTCTAGCGTCTGTCTTTTTGGCCCAACGTCACTCCAACTCGCCCAGCGTCAACCTCTAGAGGCACTGTGTCAGCCTCTAGAGCCTCTGCGTCACCCACGCTGGCTCTCTCTGGCACT
>APFE030855139.1:5753-24909 GCA_000404065.3 Pinus taeda | reverse complement strand
TGATATGATGATCTCTGATGGTACAAGCAACGTTTGGTACATCCTTAGGCATATAGTGTTCGAAAAATCTTTAGGTGCCATTCCAGTGGTCAACAATACTAACTGCATCAATTGACACTGATCCATCCTGCTACTAAATACTATAGGCCCCCATAGCCAGGGAATGATCCATGAGGTGGACTCCTCAAGGACCTTCCTAATTTCTATAGCTCTCTGGGGCTACAACTCCAAGTCACCCCACCTCACTCCTGGAGGTATATTTTCGAACATAGCAAATTCCAATCTACTCACACTGTTGCTATCTACTGCAATAATGAGTATGATCTCCCCAGATGCTGAAGTACTAGCTTCCATAGGGCTGCTCCCTCTGAAACTAGACTCCCTCTGAGTCCTGATTTCCCAATGGGAAATCTCTCTACTTCGTTATGTCAACTTGCATGGTCCTCTTGCACTGGAAACTAGATTACTTAGCTCTGCTCAAGGAATATTCTAGTTGGAACTGCACCTGCATATTGCAATTGGTCAACTCACACTGTCTATGTCATTGCATTTCGCTTTGCAATTGTTTCACATGTACTAACTACAACTAGATTTGCAACCATAATCTGAATTGCTAGCTGTGTCTGCTGACACTGAACCTACTACTATGATAATGTGGGCTCCTATAGCAAAAGTGATGGTATTGCTGCAACAATTTGGAACTGATCTAACGAATCTCCTTGTTGCAACTATGTTGGACCCTACCCATCTGGCACACTGGAGTCTTATACTCCTCCTCCTCCTGGATCTGGTGCTCGACTATCTCCTTTCAAGCCTAGTCCTTGGCTGGAACCCTTCCTTTCTTTGTAACTTGCACTAGACAAATCGCACTTCCTCCGACACTTGTTTCTGGCGACTGGAAGTCGAATTTCTACCCAGATCTGCATTTTGGCTAACTTGTATGACCTCCTCTGGAAATTTCGTATAGTCATCCCTGTAGAGATGCAAAATTTGGAAACTCAAAACCAGAGAAAATAAACTCGAAAATCTCCCTCTTTCCCGTTGCTCGGCTGTTGAGTTTGCTACTTGCACTCTCTTCTGGAGTGAGAAGATTTGCTCCCAATTATTGCCAATCTGCAATTGGAAAAATTCGATCTCTAAAACTCGAGATCCCCTGAGAAAATTTTTCCCTCTGTGTGTAGTTTTCTCTTCCACCCGATGCTAATTCTTATGTTGCAAAACCCTTTGCGTCCAACCAAGGAATCTGCTCAGCGAAAATCTGAGTTGCAGCTACTCCCTCTAACTTTTAGAATCACAATCCCGGGCAATTTGACTTTTCTGCAACCTTGCAATTGAAAATTGAATTTTCTGCCCCAACAATCCAACTTGCCTATCTGAGCATTGCGCTGCTTCAAAGAATTTTGGCCTACTGCTCCCTCTAAGCAACGAAATTCTTTCCTCCGCTTCTGAGCTTCCCGGTTGATCACTCACATTTTGATACCATGTGAAAATTTCAAGACTAAAATCCTATTGCAGCAACTGGAAATTATTCGCCTAGTTGTTAATTTAATTTTAACATTTTATTTGCTACGACAAATACTAAATAAATCACACTGCAACCTTCACAAATAAAACTGCAGAAAAATAGTGCTGGAAACTGAGAAAATACTAGCACACACACAATAAAAATGACACCGTTATTTTTGGACAATTGTCCTAGGAAAAATCCAACTTGGGAAAACCGGTGCAACAGATAAGAGTTTTATTATTAAGCAGCAGTGAAAAATTCTAAGTACAATAATTTGGATGTTGAAATCTGGCTATCTTGTAGAGAAAATACTAGCAAAAATCTAGTGAGGATCTTTCCTCACCCCACAGGCAAATCTGAAGACTGACCTCTGAAACCCCCTCTACAAATTGCCCCACGTCGCCCTCTACATGGGCTCTGCGCAGGCTCTAATTTGTACAGCCTGGATCTCAATATGAGTTGCGTCTTCTGTTTGCCACTGAGTTTGGAAATGCTTCTCCAAGCCTTTGCAAAATTCTTTTGCCACCGGAATACTGAAACGACTTCCTGAATCCCGAATCTACAAATAGAACTACCTTTAAAGGCTATTGCCCAGTCCCTGCGTCAGCCTCAATGTGGCTCTTCTACATCTCTTCAAATGCACTCATTGGATTTGGAAATCTTCATCCAGCCCCACTGTCCCTACCCCTCACTGTCTTTGCTTCCTCACTGATGCTCAAACTCTCTGGCAACTGACTGTTGCTACTTTGGAAAATCAGATTCTCCAAGCGATTTTGGTGTATTTTCCATTACCACATCGATCCCTTCTTATATCTTCCTGTTGGGACTCTAATGACCAAGATTAAATCTTAATCGATGGCTCAGATCATTTCTGGATCGATCTGTGTGAGTTTCTAGAGAATTCTCACATTGACTTAAATGAATTTTGATTAATTAACCAGTTTTCCTTAGTTTAGACTTAGGAAACATTTAAAAATTGGTTAATAATCTAATTACATCATTTCTAAGTGGAATTTCTAGAAATGATTTTTGGGTTTTTGAGATCTCTTGTATTCTAGCCTCTCCACCAAATTTTGTGGCTAGAACACATCTAGTGCTACAGAAACTAACAAATGCTTGCCCTACATTGTTCCAAGTTAGCCCTACATGCCTTGGAAGGGTGACGTAGGCCTCTTTTGGATGGCGTCATGGTGGAGGAGGTGCCTTTTGGAGATGTACACTTGCACTTTGAGGTTTTCTTTGAGTGAGGAGCACTTTTAAACCATTGCTTCACTTGCTTTATACATTATTGACCATTTTGGAGGATGGCGTCATGGTGGAGATCACTTTTTCGCATAGTCGTGGGTTGTTTTTGGTATCTTATTATGTTTTAGAGCTATCTCAAGGTTGGCTTGTGATCTTTGACCTAGTTGAACACTCAAGTAAACTTCTTTTAAGGCTTTTGCTTGTAAAATTAGTGAAGTGAGACTTGCTACCCTCATAAATAGAACATATTCTCACTCACTTAATCATCATCATTCCTTCTTTAGAAGTGCAGACTATCTATGTTATCTATGTTAGCTACATTATCTATGCTAGCTAGGATTCTGAATTAAACTGTTATTGGTTGCAGCTTTATCTAATGAAGGAATTTTTTAGAATCTCTTCAGAGTTTCTTAAATGCTTCACTATGAAGGCCCTAGTAAATAAGGGCACTAGTGTACAGTGTATATTGTGACATGGGTGCACGGAACGCCCATAATAATGTATTAAAGTAGGGTGGAAATGCTATGCTTTAGTGGCATTTAAAAGCGTGAGACAAAGCCATGGTTCATGATTGGGCGCATTATATGTCTGCAGAGCATCCTCAAGCCTTCATCAGTACACGAATATTTATTTAGGTTTAATATTATTGTCATGCCCATTTTTGAATTTCACTATTATGTTGTTACTTTCTAGCCTTGCAGGTATATCGAGGGCGTACTATAGAAGGCCAGGATGTTGCAGTTAAAGTTCAGCGCCCCAATGCATTGTATTGTGTTGCACGCGATATCTACATTCTTCGACTTGGTGTAAGTTGGATGTATTATAAGATTTAGAATTTACAAATTTATTTTCTCTTTAGTATTGAAGTGCTAGCTGGTCTGGTTAACAAATTGGTTTGCGTGAGTGTGGCCAAGTCCTGAATAAAGGTGATCTCTTTTGCAAGAATCCTTTGAGGAGTAAATTAGAGAATTAAGACACGATAATCGATATTTATGTTTTCGTTGTCATTTGTTAGTCAAGTCAGGCCCTCTGGTCTATGATAAACATTTTAGCACATGATATGTCCATCCTTCAAGTTGGTCTAACTTGGATGCTTACTAAAGCTCTAGAATTTTATTTAACTCATGTTCATTTTCAATTCAAGTTGATGCTTTTCCTGGTGAAATGGTTTGCACTGAATGTAATTTGATAATTAATCCACAATAAGGATGCAATTTTTGCAAGAATTCTAGTATAAGATCATATAATTAAAGCATCAGCATTAAGTTTTAGCTTTGCATCATTCAGTATTTAATTTTTAATTTAAATATTGATTTCCATTAGTGGGCGAAGATGGCCAATGGACCATTTTTAATATAAGTCCTCCAAACATTTGCAATGATGGACCATCTTCTTAGTTGATAACAACATCTCCACTGATCCCATGTTGTTCATTTGGAGTTATTCACAAAACTCAATGACTGAACTTGTCTTCTAGCTCATGCTGCCCAAATGTATGGAAAGTATGTAAGGAATGTCCTCATCTCTCATCTCTCCCAAGATGAAATACCTTGCATCTCGGAGAACCAAAACTCTTGGCTCTGATACCATGGTGAAATCAGGAAACTAAGAAATTTGCAACAGCATATGAACATGTGATTGAACCTGAGGCAAAAAATAACCAGCAAAAGGAAACATGCACTTCAACCAGATAACACTAATATTGAGACGATAACCGAGACAAATACCTTGTTAATAGCAGAATAACTTTCCTTGCAGCACCACAGCATGCTCAAAGAATAAATCTGCCCACAAAGGGCCACCAGTCTCACCCAATCTCCCAATCAATAGTAAATACATTGCATTACCTTCCTTCTATAAAGTATATGTTCCTTGATTACAATACAAAACCTTCCAGATACCCTACAAGAAACTTGTATTACTGACTAACATTACATAAAACTATCCATCACCAACATTCCTAAAAATGTAACAGCATCTTACAAAACTACAGATTTAATTATATTGCTATGTTTAACTTCACATTATATGAAAAGCACAATGCACATCAATAAGGCTATTAACACAGCTCTTCCTCCTCCCAGTGAAGAGATAAAGGAATTCTCTTGTTGAAATGTTAGCATTCAATTCAAGATGATTAAAACAACAAACGATGTTCTACCAATATGAGTTGTGTTGTGACAATTATATCAGCATTGGCGATGTGGTACCATGCATGTAGGCTATATGCATAGAAAATAAAGATTTTATAAATGTTCAAGTCAAAATTATAGTTGTGAGATGAACTGATTAGATCTTGATGTTGTCATTTGCAGTTAGGAATATTGGGAAAGTTGGCAGGAAGAAAAAGTGACCTTCGCCTCTATGTTGATGAAATAGGACATGGTTTGTTTGGGGAGCTTGACTACACATGTGAAGCTGCACGGGCATCTGAATTTCAAGTATGGAATTATTGAAAGCCTAGATCTGTTATCTTTTTATGCTCAATATAGAATGAGTTTTTAGCTCAGAGATTTATTACCAAAGTTCATTTGTGCTGTTTCAGATCACATTATCTGATTGCTTTCATCTCTTGATATTCTCACTATTTCTCACAGCTTTTGTCCCATTTTAGTGCAGATATTTGCTTGACTGATGTGTGACTGATGTATCCTTATTTTTTAAATTCTTTTGATGGTATTCTTTGGTTCTAATATTAATGCATTATGTAAAATTTGAAACCTTGCCACAATTTGAAGTATGACATCAACTCCATGTCTATCTACCAGCTTGAAATTTAAAATAAATTCTGCATAAAATTTTTCAGGAATGACATTTTGGCTGGAAGACAGAAGGGAAGTTGGACAACTAAGGCGCAAGTAACTGCAGGGAAAGTGTAAGGATTGATAGTTAACGTTCTATACATTCATGCCATTGAAAAAGAAGACCCAACAAGAATGCTAGAAAAACAAAACAAAGTTAAGATATGATAAGCTAAGATAATCTTATTAATGTCGAACGAAATACCATAAATATGTCAATGAGACAGAAGGATACAACCAGTACAAGTACAATGTGGGAGTGCAAACGCAACTCCTAGAAAATGCCAAATCTAAATCTAGGATAAAATGAAGTAATAAAGGACACAATAATAGAAAAGCCTCATAAATGTGTATATAACCAGATCATGTAGAAGGCTAAGTGAATAAATCTAGGACTGGAGGTTGATGATGTCAAGAGTGACTGAGTCTGATAGATGATGGAGAAGGGGGTGACAGTGGCGCTTGCTTGCTATCAGAGTCCTCGAGATCCAATTATGAGTTTGGCTACATGATCTTGGGGGGGATGCAGGAGTGAGAGATACCCCTAACATTCAAGGCGAAAGGAAAGAAGCTCTGGATAAGTCTTTAGCTGCTTCACTGGCGCTAGGGAGGAACCCGTCGGGTGGGCGGGCCTCTGTTCGGGAACTGTATGGTACTAAACCCTTCGATGCTCTGGGTGTGATTGAACTGATGTGTTGTTCGGTACCTCCGCAATAGTCTTGAGGGTACCAGTTGGCCTCCCAATAGGGGGGTGAGGGGAGACCCGAGGTGTCACTGCTCTACTATCTGAAACACCTTAGAATTTAACTCATCACTTGTTTCTCCGATCAGCCGGATCAACTTGAAAGTATGATGTGATCATCCAAATCATCTATGAGAAAGGTGGGGTATGTAGGATCTGAGATCTGTATCTAAATATCTCCTTGATGATGAGGACTAGGCAACTTTGGTCAAGATATCGGAAGAAGGTAGAGAGGGATGCTTCAGACTCTTTATATAGGCAATGATGAAACACTTGCTTCCTCTCTAGATTAGTGAACCCTCTGATGAGGATTCCATCAGAGAACCTTGAGGATCTTGCATATCCCCATTTGGCAGATGTTTCCTTTTTTGCCTTGATGTATGATGAACCTTGTCTTGGATGACATCTGTCTTTCCTTCAATGTTCAATCAGATTCCCAAGAGCTATATCCTCCATGTTTGATTGCCATGAATTTTGTCCCTTTTGTCCTTCATGATTCCCATGGTGATGTCACGAGCTCTTGCTTCTAATGCTTCCATGATGCATCTTATTATCATTGTCATATCTTATAACACAAGATAGGAGCTTATGATAGGACCTTTTTGTGAGGGATAATATCTTACTCAAAGGAGAGATTTGTTACTCTTGTTAATCTAGGTTGACATCAAGGTTATCATTGGTGTCAATATAGCAGTGTTTGTGATGGCAAATTCTTTGATACATGATGTTGCCTATTGATGCCCATTGATCATAATGCTCATAGTGATGAATGTTTGATATATGATGATATGATGAGATGGGAGATCCAAGTGGATTAAATACATATATATAGACATAATAAAAGCAGTAGACCCAAGGAGGGGATTTATCAGATGCCATCAAAGAAGAGCTATCGGAAGTCATAGGAGTGAAGAGAAGCCACAGGAGCGACAAGCCAAGACAAAGCAGGTTATTGCATATGCCCAAGGGTAAGTACTATTGGAAGAACAAAGAGGAACATTACGTCGGAGAAGTAGAGCTATTAGAAGAGGAGCCATAACGGAGGAGTTAACAGTAAAGACCACAAAACACATCAACGACTTTATATCGACACTTTATCGACAACTTTATTATATGCCATTGCAGAAAACTTGCAATTGCGATTTGAAGCTGTGGACCCGATAGATTTATTAACTGTTGTTTAGAATATATCACATTTGCTGTGTTGTGAACTTTAAAAGTCTTGCCACCGCTCAAAACCCTCGATTGCGATATGTGCATTACAGACCCGCTGGACTATTACAATACTCCTCAATTAAATATCACGTCCGCCACATCATAAGGTATCGCAAAGTCTTAAAGGTATGACACACCAAAATCTGCGATTGCGATATCACTGCGGACCCGAAACATGCTATAAATACATTGTTATGTTATATCGCGTCCGCCTCATCGGGAGTCATATCATGAGTCTTAAGTGTTGACACTGCCAGACCGCCGATTGCGATAACATTGCGGACCCACTGCATCATTATAGCGTGACTTAATTAAATATCGCATCCGTAGTAATCACAAAGTTCAAAGGGATGTCAAACTGGCGATTGCGATAGAGTTGTGGACCCGACAAACATATTAAAAACAATTCATTAAATATCGCATCCGCTACGAGGTGATATGTGAATATCGATGATAATGAATGTTGCGATTGCGGGATAACCTCTACTATAATGTGATTTCTGTAAAAAGGTTAAGTTATAATTGATTGAATATTAACAAAAGGTCCTTCGATATATTTTAATATACCACCTCGTGCACAAGTCGGCCCCTCCACCAATGAACGAGTCGTTTCGTTTGTTGGAAAAATTCATAAATATATGCAAGTTGAAACGCTTCACTTGAGGCAAGTGATTCGAGCATCGATTATAGAGAGAAGAAGTTCACAACTCGTGAACTTGAAGGATCAGAGGAAGTCGAAAATCGAGGGAGAAGGATGAAAGCTGAAGGTCCAGCAGGAAAGAAGCCGAAGGACAAGCAATTTTGTTGATTGGGTTAATCTTTGAAAGGCTCGGACCTGTGATGAATTAATCAAGTACATAACAATTTTGTGAAGGGAAAATAAAGTTTCATCTGTCATCGGTTGAAGAGAGTAGTAGAGAGCACCAACATTGAAGTGTTTGTGAGTTTGTTTCTTGGAAGTAAGATATCGCGATAGTAAGAACAGTGAGAAGCAATCACTCCTGAAACAGTTACCACAACTGTAAAGAATAGAGGGTTGAAAACAAAGAATTATCTTTGTGCAGACATTGAGGGCTTAATGCAACCTATCAAAGATATCTTGTTGAAAAGCATCAACAGATCTTGGAGACATCGTTGGAAATCATGATGGCTATTTAAAATCATCATGAGGTAACTTCTGCAGACTCTGTTTGGGCAATATGAAGAGTTGTGAAGACTCTTTCATATGAAGACAGGTTGTCATGAATATAGCAGTGAAGCTGTAGGTTGACAGAATTTAGTGAAGAAGATTTTGGGAGCAGAGAATTACTATCAAACATGTCTAGACAAAATATAGTAGTGGGTTGGAGCCCAAAGGGTTGGTGCCTTGAAGGTTGGAGCCTCGAACAAACAAGGTATGTGCCTTGAAAAATGGGGTCAGAGCCCTTGGGGTTGGTGCCTCAGAATTGGAAGGATTGGTGTCCTTGGAGTTGGTGCTCCTAAATCCAAGGTTTGTGCCTTGACAAAATATGGTCGGAGCCCTTGGGGTTGTTGCCTTAGAATTGGAAGGATTGGTGTCCTTGGAGTTGGTGCTCCTAAATCCAAGGTTGGTGCCTTGACAAGACAGGGTTGGTGCTCTAGAGGTTGGAGCCTTACAAAAGACCAAATAGTTGGTGCTCCTAAATCCAAGATTGGTGCCTTGACAAGACAGGGTTGGTGCTCTAGAGGTTGGAGCCTCACAAAAGACCAAATTGGTGCTTGGAAATGGGTTGGAGTCCTATATATATTGTACCTGATTTATTGTAAAGATAATATTAATAAAGGCATTTATTCCTATTGTTCATTTTTTGTTCTAAATATAATTGATTTAACTAGTAAAAATAAAAATTGAAAAGAAACACTGGTTCATTCCCCCCTCAGTATTTCCAACAATTGGTTTAAGATCTAGTACCTTCACTCAAAGCCTAACAACTTGAAGGTTGATCAATTAGAACACAAACGGCAAAGCTAGGGAAGAAATTCTCCAATCCTCCTAAAGATGTGTCTTCCTCAACCATCGAAGTTGAAATCAATCAATTTGTAAAGGCTCCATGGTTCAATGGAAACTTTGATATATGGGAAGCAAGAATTGGAAATTTCTTAAAGACTCAAGTTATTGAAATCTGGAAATCAGTGATTGCTGATAGCATGATGGATGGAGAATCCAAGGAGTACAATGCAAAAGCAATGAAGGCAATCTTGAGTGGGCTACTAGATTCTATAAAGAACAATTTAGGAAAATGTTCGTCAGCAAAGGGTATATGGGGCAAACTTCATGACCTTCAGTCAAAAGGAGCATTGACCATGACCACAAGTCAAGAAGATGATGGAAGCCAAGAAGGAAATCCAGAACCCATCATAGAAGCTGAAAATGAGAATGATGACATCAAGGCTAAAGAAGACCTAGAAGATGAAGAGAATGAAAAAGATTTTGAAGAAGATCTCCTCACTAAACTTATGGCTGCCATGGAAGAGATTATCAGTTTGAAAAAGGAAAACGGGGAACTTAAGAAGAAAGCACTAGCTGGTGACGAAGACCAAACAAGGAAGAAAGTTGACCTTGTCAAGCTTCAAGTACAAGAAAGGGATGAAGAGCTTGCCAAGCTTAAGAAGGAATTTCATTAAAGCAAAAGAAAACATCATGAAGAAGTCAATTGGCCTCGAATCTCATTCAGTCTTCCGAGGAAGGTGTCAATCGATTGACCCTTCTTCATCTAATATGACCTCATCTGGTTCTCAAGCAACAATCTTCTCTGCACAGAAGTATGCTTGTACAAGTTCTTGAGATCCTCCCACATCTCAACTTCCGTTTCCTTCTCGACTGTATGTGGTACCACATGATCCTTGACCCCGTCAAGGATAATGCACTTGGTCCTCGCCATCGCCTCTTCGTACTTGTCGTTATCATTGGGGTCGACTGGGATAGCTATAACCTTCAAGGTGAAGTTCTTGACACGATTCCTGTCAAGCACTGATAAGATTCTGGCCTTCCAGACTGCGAAGTTCGATGCTCCGTCCAGTGTATTCTGGTCTCTTACACTGTGTAGTGCCATGACGCTCCTCTACTTCCCTCTTGGAAGTTCTCTATTCGACTCCTATGAGTCTCTACTTCCCGTTTGGAAGTTCTCTTTTGGACTCCTGAGTCATAATTTCCCTCCTGGAAATCCTTCTGCTGCTTGTCGAGATTCCCCCTACTCTGATCGTCTTGTGCAACTGCACTGTTGATCCAGGTTCCTCGGCTAGAAACGCTCGGTAATAACTTCTTTGGCCCTGCTCTGTCAGGTACTGTTCTGACTATAGTACCTCACCAACTCCACTCTGCAATATTTCTGCTGCCTTCTAGTCTCCAGCAACTGCCTCTCTGTGAACTACGTCAGCCCCTCTCTACCTCACGCTGGCCCTGTGTCACCCCAAATGGTTCTGCGTCAGCCTTGGGATGCCCTGCGTCAGCCCTATGGTCCTCTGCGTCAGCAACACTGGCCTATTTGAGGCTCTGCGCAGCTCCCAACTTCCTCTGCATGGCCCTGGCTGGCTCTCCATCACACTCCTTGGCTTTTGTGTTGCTAGAAACAACTTCTATCTCCTCGGGACAACTGTTTTCTGCTGCTATTTCTTTGCTCAGCTAATGTCTTTTAGTCCTCCTGATCTAAAATCACGCTCTGATACCATGTTGAAGTTTCTAAGTTTACTTAGTTTAGAAACCCTTCATGCACTTTTTCTGATTTATTCCTACCTACTTGTTATTTTTCTTTAACAAGTTATTTACAAAGTAAATACTGGAAATAAACACCAGTGCATGCTCAACATATTACAAATCAACAACTAAAAGAAACAAGAACAAACACACCACATGACACCATTATTTTTGGACCAATGTCCCCGGAAAAAACCCATTGCGGGAAAATCGGTGCAACTATCTGAGGGTTTTTTTATTAAGCAATATCAGAGTACAATATGGGTGCCGAAATTGGCCTACCCAACAGAGAATTTCCTTAGTAGCTGTACCTCACAGTTTGAGAGAAATCTCTTGGTTGAAACCCCGAAAAATCGTTTAGGTAGGTCCTCAGCACAAAACTGCTTTGCAACCCCAGCGTCTGCCCAATCTGGACTGCGCCAACCCCTCTCTGTCTCACGCTGGCCCTGCGTCAGCCTTTCTTGGCCTGTGTCAGCCCCAAGAGGCACTATGTCATCTTTCTGGGCCTCTGTGTCAGACACGCTGGCCTCTCTGGTGCTCTGCTCAGCACTTGGCTGCCTCTGCATGGCCCTGCGTGAGCCCTTGCTGGCTCTGTGTCACTCTCCTTGGCTGCTGCGCTGCTCTCCCGACACAATCTCTGCCTTCTCTGTTTCTCTGTACTCAATGCCCCTCAATTGCTCTCCCGATCACTTATTCTATCTCTCTTAGCAAACCCCGCTCTAGAGAATAGAATGACTGATCACTTTGGTGTACTCTCCAAGTGACCCTCAAGCCTCCTCTTATACTTTTCCTGTTGACATCTCAACGGATGAGATTAAGTCCCTAATCAACGGCTAAGATTAGATTTGGCTTGATCCATGTCTTTTGGACCACTCTAACACAGATTCATATTAATACACATTAATATTTTATTTTCCCTAAGTTTAGACTTAGGGACTCCATTAAAAATATTAATTATTTTAATATCTCTTGACCTGTTTAGAGTCTTCCCAAACCCTTTTTGGGTATTGGAGATCTCATGTGCCCCAACCTCCCCACCAAATTTTGTGGCTAGAGCACATCCGATGCTACCCCAAATCAACAATTTGTTACCTTGGCAATGCATCAATGATGGTTGTCTTCATTCCTAGATCTTATATATAAGACCTTGTGAAGATATCCTACATCCTTTGATGCTGTTTTACTTTCATGTAGATCAGATTTCATTTGACCTTCTTTATTGCACCTTAAGAGAATGAGTTTATCATCTACATCACTTTGATGTCTCCAATTTTGCTATGTGAGGGAATCTTTCATAAATATCCCTTTTCATAAATTCAGAGGAGACCTTTTGATGACTTCAACTACTTAGAGGACTATGTCTATTCTCCTTCTTCATGCAAGGAGTCTTGATAACCCATCCAATTCATAGATGTCGTTGCAGTCATGAAGTCATTTAACCAAACTTCAGTATAAAATGAAAATATACTTACTTGAGCTGATTTAGAATGAAATCTTCACCTTGATGCTTTCTTAAATGATCTCCTTCAATGAGATTCTTGCTTGAGTTGCCTGGTACATTAGAGTTCCAAAACCTTTCTTGAGACTTCCTTGCATTGTTTAGCACCAAGCACTACTGCCTTTTATGATATGTTGAAATTATTTGATTCCTTGATTGTGAGGGTATGGAAATGAAATCAAGAATTTTGAGAGCACTGTCATGATGTCCACCCGAGATGTGGCATTTTGTTCTCCTTTTGAAGTGATATTGCTGTAATGTATGTTGTGACTGTATATCTTTGTAACCTTGTTGCAATGCTCCTTGTTGGAGTAGAACCTTGCTTGAGTTGATTGGCATGAGCAAAGATCTTTGTGGCCTTCGAGCATTGTTCAATACCAATCATCGAAACTGCTTAAGTCATTAAGATTGCTGTGGTATGACGTGGGTTGTAATGACACCCAAATTTTTGAGGCTAGCACCGATACTGTGAAAGGTACTATGTTTTCCTTCTGTTGTAGTGTAGATTAGGGTTGCTTCCCATATTTTTGACCTTCTCCAAGATGATAATCTTTGACTTTGAGTTATCTTGCTTTGTAGTCATATTGATAAGGTTCTTGGTCTCCTTTTTGATGATGGCTGTGGAGAAAAGGTTCTTTGCTGATGTAGACTGCTTGTTGTAGACTTGATCCTTTATTCTTGACAAAACCCTTAACCTTACTTTGATGCCCTTCTTGAGGATTGATCGTTTTATGTCTCTTTTGCTGCCCTTCCTTTGACTTCTGCACCTTAGCTCTGATCCCATGTTGAAGAATCTAGGGCAATTAGTATTAGTAGGATTCTTCTAGACTTGATAACAATTTGTGAAGTGCTTTTACAATTTATCTTAGCTTTATCTTCTTCTTATTATTAGTTTGTGTGTATATTTCATCAAACTGCTACAAAAAACTAAGAGACAAGAACACAAGATGTTTGGCTTTCTGCCAGGGCCAAAACCTCTCCCTCTTGGAGAGGAAAACCCGCACAAAATTCTTCTTATAGAGATTCCAATTGACGAACACCAAGACCATAACCCTTGACCTACTAGGCCACTCCAAGACCAAGTCACCAATATTTCTTCTCACTGTTGAGATTATCATCATCACTGCTACTTCACCAAGTTCATCATTCATGCACTTTCACTGAGATATTCATCACAATAAGAACATAGTTGCTGCACCATATCTCCATCTTCTCTTAATCATTACTGCGCTTCTCATTGAGATCATCATCATGTTGATGAGACTTCCATACTGAGATATGTGAACACTTCAATGATGTCTAGTGTGTATAGTTGAGAGCTTCTTATACTAGGATCATTATCATGATATATATGCCAAGACTATCCTAGTATGCCGAAACAGTAATCATGATGTTCATCTGAAATGCTCAATTGAAACTATAATTATGATGCTCAACTTAGATGCTATACTCCTGTACCTTGTTCGAGATATTGTCCTTTTTGGGCCATCTGAGATTCTGTACCACACCTCCAAAATTTCAGAGAAATCCGAGATTCTATCTGAGTTTTTGCGGATACCCCGGCTGGGTATAAATAGTAGTTATGTCTCCATTTTTGAGCCGACTTCTACATGTAAACCATTTTGTTTTTTATATGAGCCAACATGACATTTGTATATATATTTGAGGCTGACATGATGTTTTCCTTATCGTTTTGCTTGTAGACTTCTTTGTGCTTGCTTTGGATGATTGTGCTTGGTCTTGGAGGGCTGCTCTAGGCTTGTATACATTTTACATAGACTCATGAAGAGCTCCTTATTCATGCTTTTGACTCTTTGAGCTTAAATATAAATCCTAAGGTTCTCAATGGGAGCCATCTATAAAACCTCTTGCTCATGAAACCCATGCAGAAAGGAATAATAAATTTATTTTTTTGTTTTACAAAAATCATAATTACAATGTCATGAAAACCGAACTTAGTTACATTTTCTTCAACATAGAGCACATCTACGCTACCCCAAATCAACACTCCCTCTTAGTGAGGAATGTGCTCTAGCAATATACTGTTGTTGCATACTGCTCTGACTCTGAAGCATCGTCGTCTGCACTGCTGATCTCTAACATGCTTTCCACCAACTATTGCGTTGCTGTTGTAGCTGTACCGCTGCTGACACTGCCACTCCCAGCATTGCATCCGTACTACAACTTCCTCTCAAGTGCTGCATCTGTGCTTCTGCTAGCATTGCCATTTCCAATTGCCACTACACTGCAAGTTGTTGCTGCTACTCTATCAGCAACAGAAAAATATCCAAAATTACTGAACTAACTGTGTTCAGTATGATACCACGTGAATGTTGAAGCCCGACTGCTGCTAGTCTTTGTGCTGACCCTCTGAATATACTGCATTTCTGCTGACCTCTGCTCTGTGCTATTTGCACTACTGCCAACTCTGCTCTACATTGTTCAGTCTCTGGCGCTCCTAGCTACTGCAACTGTCTTCCTGACACTCCTCGGCACCAACACTAGTCCATACCACTACTCCTGATCTAGGCTCTTGTAGCACGGTATTGATCCAATAGGTGGACTCATCAAGGGTCCTGCCCATATGTAGCTCTTTCGAACTACAACTCCAAATCCGCGCACCTCCCTCCCAGAGGTATCTCGACTATCATGGCGAACTCCTGTTCGATCTTCGCGGGGGCAACCTTCAGATCGTGTTTCTCATCCTTGTCCATCTTCTTGAGAGGAAACTGAGTAGCGTAGTGACCCATCTCACCACACCTGAAACACTTGGTCTTCGAGACGTCCTTGTTACGTCTCTGATACTCCTACTGCGCCTTCGATGCAAGGGCTGCATTATCCTCCTCCTCCTTCGGCTTTGACCCATTGCTGCTGCTGCTTCCATCAAGGTTGACCTTGACTAAGTCTCTCCTCAACTCCTCTTGTTTCTACTCACATCTCCTCCAAATTTCATAATGCTGCTCTACCCAGGATACACTAGACAAAGACGTGCCACTCATCTGAGACAAAATTGAGGGCCAGTCTAAGCAACTTTGAATCTTGAGGTGTATGCCCTGCAGCAGACTACTCATCACGGGTTTCCTTCAGCTTAGTGAGGAATAGATCCACACATTCTCCTTTCTGCTTTTGAGCAGATCTTAGCTTCTGCTCCAAGTACATCTTTTGCTGCTCGGAAGATCCCTCATATAACGTGGCCAAGGCATCCCACATCTCCTTAGCAGTGCCTCTACTAGCAACGTGACACACCATGTGATCCTTGTCTCCATCCATGATCATGTTCTTGGCCTTCGCCATCTCTACTTTGTACTTCTTCAGCAGATCTAGATTTGCAGGTTTAGCCACCACATTGTCGACGTATGTCAGCGTTCTAGATCATGTAGTTGGATGCTCCGTCCAACCTGTCCTGATCCCTCAGGCCACTGGTTGCCATATCTGCCAAAAATGTCGAAAGTTTCCTCTCTCTTTTGTGCTGCTGTTGGACAAGATTACACACTCCTTGCTGGATCTAATAAAACTGCTGCCCTCTGCTGCTCAACTCTAGAGAATTCAAATTCCTTGGCGAGGAATTATTTGAGGAAGAAATTCCCTTCGCTGTGATTCTCCTCCTTTTGACAATCTTCCGCCCAACAAACTGCCTACAGAAAAATCTGCGTCCCACCAGTTCTCCTCACACTGAGGCTTCAACGCTGCTCCTTCTGCCTTGGAAAAAATTCAAACTGGAAGTCCTCTCTATCGACTCACTCCGAGACCAACTGCCTTGAAAATTTGCCCTCCCGGCTTGGACTGGGTAAACCCTCTGGGGTTTCAAATTGCTACCTCTTGTAGATTTTTCGAACTCCTTCTTTTGCTCAGTGCTGGATCTACTGGCTGTGCACTTCTTGCTTCATCTGCAACTTTGATACCATGTGAAAATTCCTCAACCGAAACCCCTACTGCAGCAATTGATGATATTACTCCTATTTGTTAAATTCCTTTAAACAAATTACTTGGAGTTCCCTACAACAAATATTGTAATGCATACAGTGCAACCTTCACTTAATTAAATATTATGCGGAAACAAAAGATTGAGCAAGAAAGAAAGTACAACACAATAGACACCATTATTTTTGGACAAATGTCCCTGGAAAAACCCAATGTGGGAAAACTAGTGCAACAGTTCTGAGGGTTTATTATTATTACGCAGTAGCAAATTTTGAATACATCTCTGAATACCTCTCTTGTTATAAAGTTACAAAGGGGGAAATACTGGCAAAAAGATTTGTGAGATTACCTCACACAATCACTGAGAAAATCTCCGCTGATTCGGATATTGAATGAAGTTCCTCTGACAGGCCCTATACTGCCCCTGCACAGTCCTTACGCAGCCCCTGCACCAACCTCTCTAGGCACTGCATCACCCAATCTGTTGATCGATTTGATTCCCAAAGTCTCTACTCTCAGCCTCCTGGTCTCACACCTTAGCTCCTGGCTTCTCAAACTGACTCTCCCCAACAGAAATTCTGACTCTCTCTCACCCCTTGCGCTGCCTCTGTATGGCCCTTCGTGGCCCTGCGTTTGGGCCAGTGGATCACTCTCTTCCTCTCTTTGCTGATGATTCTCTGACTGAGAAAATCTCTCTCTCCCCGGATGCTATCCCTGCCCCTCAACCATCATCCAAGAAGTAGAAGTAGAAGTTTTTCTAAGACAAAAGAAGATTAGATCGAAGAATATTGTCATCATCTTCAAAAGGTTTTGTGAGGCAAGCTCCCTCTCATAGAAGTAAAGCTCTAACCGTTGAAGCCTTTGGTGTGTTCTCCAAGTGCCCATCAAGCCTCCTCTCATAATCCTCTCGTTGATCACTCATTGACCCAGATTAGATTCTAATCAATGGCTATGATCATATTGACTTGATCTCCACCTTCTCTTAGAAGTTTCACCCACAATTTAGATTAATACCCATTAATTAGTTTAATTTCCTAAGTTTAGACTTGGGGTCCCATTAAAAATAATTAATTATTTTAATAAAACTATGTGCAGGTGGAATTTCCCAAAACGATTTATGGGTATTGGAGAATGCATGTTGTTGTACCTGTTTCTCGTAGGCAGTTGTTGGCTGCAAAAGCTACGCCAGGAAACCAACTCAACCAACCTTTAGGTTCAAGCTGGCCCTTGAACCAGAGGGGGCTCCCTCAGTTGTTACGAGGCTTTGTTTAACGCTATTCACCTGTCACTGAACAACAACCTTTGAAGCACAATGGCCAGATTTATGGTTTTAATTGGGGGTGGTTGGCGATCAATGAAAATCCCTAATCATGATTAAAGGCCTCTCTCATAGGGTCCCTTTTGAAAGTGCCAACTTCTAGCCTGATAGAATGACTTAGCTTTTTCAAGAAATATGATAGAAGAATGTAAGGGCATTTCTAATAATTGAGCAGTCAAACTGACTACTTAACAACTAGGGAAATTTGGATGCGTGTAGAAGATTTCTATAGCCCAACAAAACATATTTAGAGTATTCAAGAAGGCCAAACTGAAACCAATTCTAAGAGGAGCTATTTCAGACAGATAGTCTAATAAGCTATCTTTTAATGGCTATCAGAAAACATAAAGCAAAAACTAGTCAAAGAGGAGTTATCTTGGACAAATAGTCCAATAAGCTAATCTCTTTCTAAAGGTTATGATTTTGCAGACCTTCCTATAAACACTTTTATCATGTGTAGAAATAAGATATGAAAAAACTAGAAAAACATACTCGAAGCACAAAATTCTGTCAAAACTAGAGTCGTAAGGCTTTCATTAGAAAAACTACAACAGAAGCCTTATTACAGAGTGAAAAGTCTTGGCATCAAAAGCCAACATCAATTACTTCAATTGATGAAGTATTTATACAAATTCTAAACTAAAATATCTTGAAAAAATATCAAGATTTGTTTACAAATATCTTAAACTGTTTTACACAAATAGCACTGAAATATAGGACATTAAAAACTAATGTATCTACTTGGCACTATCATTATGCATTTCTGTTTACAAAAAAGAGAAATTCGAATTGAATTGCAACTCTTAGTTGATGAGGTGGCCTAACTGTCTTTGAGCATTTTCCTCTTGAAATCCTGCAAAATAGGGTCAATCATGCCTTTGTATATCTCAATTTGAGATAGTTCTGTAAAAATTGAGAGAGGTTATTATAGATGAATATGTTCTTAAGATAAACCTCTCTCAGTTTCCCAAACTTCGGCTCCAGCTGTTCACAATACTTTCTGCAAAAAGACGTCTAAAAAGGAATTGCACAGTCGGAAAAATAGATTGTGAAGATGTACTTGTATCTCTGGTTATGTAATAGGTGTGTAAAATCTGAAGTAGGTTATTGTACTTTAGCATCTTAGGAACACAAACCTCCTTCAGTTTCTCAGAATCATCTCTGATTATCTACAATAGTTTATGCAAAAAGGTGGCT
>APFE030855138.1:0-19995 GCA_000404065.3 Pinus taeda | reverse complement strand
AGGGTCACGACCATTGGGGCAGGCCAACATGAATATTATGAGGCCAACAAATCTTTTTTAGAGGGAAAAACATAAATTCAAATTTGCTAATTGAAGCCGACATAAATACTTGCCCATATAAATTTATGCCATATTAAATAATAATGATCATTTTTCTTTCATCCCACTTGAATTCTTTCTTTGGGGTGAGATGGGCTTCTTTTGGGGTAGTTGGATTTTCCTTGGGGAAATTCATCCCATAGCTGCCCCAAATTTCAACAGTGTAAAGAAAACATAGCTACAGCAATATGGCCTGCTCTGTTTCAGAATTTCCTGGACAGGAAACCACTGTCTCCTTTCAACAGCTACAGCTCATTCCAGCAATCCACAGAAGACTGTGTATGGCCAGATTTGAAGGGGTATGGCATGTGCATAAGAAAAAGACAGCTACAGCAGTGGTACAGCCTGTTGGTATGTTAATGGTCTCTTTAGTAATTTGCTATTCTTCTCCTTGAATACACTGTTCCTTATTCGGCTCACTCTTGCTCTCTTCTCATATATGATCAATTTCTCCTATCTTGTCCTCTCTATGCTTTGAAAGGCGTAACTAATCTCCTTAATCCTAGATGCCACCAATCTCAATCATGACACGTAATGCTAAGATTAAATCCTAATTTAAGTCACTAGAGTTCTAGAACTTCTAGAACATTTTATTTAGATTCCTAACATTAATTGGCTTTTCTTCTATTTTTCAAGTGAGATTACAGCATGGAATAACTTCCCACTTTTCCTTAAGTGGTCACTAGTCACTAAAGAAATGTTTCGAACCACTTCCTGCACATTCACACTGAAACGTGTGCACAGTTCCTGCTCGAGCTACATTTCTCAACAGGTGTTGAGTCAACTTATCATTGTAGACATCAACATGTGAATGGAATATAGATTTAGGGTTAGATAACCTCATCTTCAAATTGACAAATTCTTGCAAAGAAGTTACATATCACATTCTAACATTGATATAATTACTGCCACGTTTGTCATCCAGCCAGCTAGGTCAGGTTGCGCATTAGATTGTAGGGGTGAAGCCAAAAGTCAGCAAACCCTCATTCAGAACAGTTTATTAGTATAAATTCATAGCATAAGAATCAATAATTCCAGGAGTGCAGCTTCAAAAGATACCTCAGTGTCACATCTTATCTGTCAAAAATTTGTCCAGAAAATTAATGGAGGCTTCTTTACTTGATTTTAGTGAAACACTCCAGCAATAAATAATTAATAGAGACTTCAATACTGCAGAAATTAGATGATGCTTACATAATGTATTATTATATACTATCCTCAACTTGTAACAATAAGATTTCTGATAAAGAACTATATGTCAACTTAAAATACAGGATGGTGACAGGCAAAAGTAATTCAAGGGCCAAAAAAACATTTTCAGACCATCTAGAAATTTAGGATGCAGAAGGCTTGTGCAAAATAATTGGACAACACAAATCAAACATCACACAAAGGTAGTCATATCTTGTTAATAAACGGATGTCCATTTTATTAGACTGTACAAGGAATCCATCTTTTGAGTGACAAGCAAAAGAGTAAACCAAAAACAAGTCATCCTGGATAATGCAATTCAACGCACCGAAAAGATACAACAGGTCCAACTTCTTCACATATCTGTACCAGTTGTTCTTCTGTTGCATCATATGGTATATTTCCCACTGCAAACATCAGTAAAAGGAAGTTGGATCTTTAGAATACAATAGCCAAAAAATCTAGAAACTTTAAAATTTACAAAGCCATGATTGACTATATAAACAAGTTGAAACTAAGTCTTCAGATTCTCTGGAACATTCAGAAATTTACATGCACAAACATGACTAACAGTTGATGTAATTATACAAACATAAATCAAAGAAAAGAAATAAATATAAATTGAACAGTTGCATTCTTATAGAATGCCATCTATACCAAAATCCAAACCTGAACCTCATCACCAATATCCAAATCCAAATCACCAAAAAGTTCACCTCATTTTTATTATGATCCTTTCTAACACTCTACCCCATATTCCATTTATGAACTAAATTCTGGCTTCCATATGATTAGTATTTGATTTTCTATGGATTATTCAAAGCACAGAGATTTTGTTGCTTCTTTCTAATAAAATATACAAGATGGCACATGCATTTATACAAAAAAAATGTGCCGCGATAACAACCACAAGCTAAGGCCAATAAGCCAAAAAATCAAGCTAGTCATACCTTGCCATGCAAGCAATCAAAAATTCAGAGTCTTTTAGCGCCATAACTCACAACATAAACGCACAGAAGGCCAACTGGCTAGATCAAGATGTCATATCAAGCCACTGCCAGAATCATGACAGTGTCGAGAAGGAGAGGGGGTGCCACACATCTTACCATTACAGCTACTTAAATGCAGAAATTGATTTGTATATCCCTGCTTCCTATTTCACTGTATAAGGTGAATGTAAATATAGCTTACAGACTGAATTTAAATGCATAAACAGTACTGAAGTAAACAATCATAAAAACTACAATAATGCAATTACACCCTGGAAACCCTTAAACATAACAGTAATGTAGATATGCCAAAGAAACCTAATTAGGAAAACCAACAAATATTGGCTTCTCAACTCTTCTTTACTTTGAGAATTACAAAGCAATGGGTGATGTTCATTTTCAATTGTCCTTACTTTCCTTTCTCATTTCTTTGAGAACTTCACAGCTCTCTCTAATTGTCCTCATGGCCGTGGACAAGCAATATTAGCTTTCAGCCATTCAGCTCAATCTTCTGTCACCGCTGCTTCACCTCTGATTCTTCTGATCCTGAAACTATTCATTTAATCTCTAGGAATTGTTGAAACAAATGAGGACAGACTTTGGTGCTGAGTCTCCATCGTCCATTTTCAGAACAGTGTTCTATTTACTTTCTGTATGAAGGTCAAGGGACCAAGGGGCAAGTAAACAGTGCCCTCAAATCCCCACCTCTGCTTCACTGATAGACGGTTTAGTTCTGCTGTGGAAAAGTATTCTTCTGTCCATTCAACCTTTGGAGCAGTCCCTCTATCTATTCAAGTTATTATTACTCATAAAATGCCTTGGCACACACCCTTTTTGCTTTTGCTGCTGCATCTCTTTACTGCCTTCTGTCCATGAAGACCAATAGACCACCCCCTCATCTTATGCCTCATCACAAAGGCCACAAAAGGCCAAGTGACCTAAGGCATAACTGCCTTTTGACCAAGGTGGCATCCTCCTCAACAGCTCACCAATGGTTTTGTGGCCTGATGGTTGGCATTCCTGCCATGACCACAAAAGCTAGCCTCTTCTCTTGGATCAGTTTGTCTTTTGCCATGTATTCAGACATGACAAACCTAAAGGAGACTTTTCTTCAGCAGACATATCTTTTGCATCACCATTCTCATCATCATTATCAACATAGACCTCAATTGGCAGGCCCCTGCATTGACTCACTGAGCAGTCCCTTCTATAGAACTGTCTTTTGGCAGTCTTCCACAGCAGGCATGAGTGTGGGATCTGCACCAACTTGCATCGGGATTTGTACAACACGTCTACATTTCTGTAGCATGCCTTCTTCTACAATATATATTCCTTGTAATATATGGTGACTCTTGCATTTCAAACGCAGCCAACTGTTAAAACTTAAGCATGAAAACTAGAGTCATACACCAGATCCATTTTGGATCACACCTCCCTATTTTTGGCTTTTCAGTCCTGCAAAAGCTCTGACATCAGTTTTCTCCAAGCATCTCAAACTTGGGCTTCCAATACCATCAGTTCTCTCCAATTACTCAAAATTGATTCCGATTATTCCCTGTGATTTTAGCTTACTGTTTTCCAGTTCATGAATAAACAGAGTTGCAGATTTGAAAGTCAGACTTTCTGAGCATGTTTTCTGTGTGTTGCTGTCAGTCATTTCCAGCAGTATGATAGCAGAATTTGTGTTTAAGTTACAGCAGTTTTGGTTGAAGTTTAAGGCCTTAATTTCCTAGGGTTAGGGTCTATATTTAAATGCCGATCTGACTACCATAGTCTAGAAATTTAACATGGTATCAAAGTGGCGTATCTGAACTTCTGAAGCCTTCTAGAATTCATGTATGAAGAGATCAGCCTTGAAGATAAGATAATTTTATTAATGTCCAACGAATGACCATAAATAGGTGAACCGGACTTGTTGTCACACAAAATGTCTAGGCACCGCAACACTGGCTCAGATCAAGGGCTGTCACACTGATGCCCAATCACTCCGTTTGAGTTGTCTCCCTATAGCAGACGAAGAGTGGTAGACCCTATAGAAATGGGATTAATGAAAATTAGTTGGGAACCAACCAGTTTCGGGAGACACAACTAAGCAACCAATCATTGTTTAGATTGCGCAAGATTTTGAAGGATTCAATTTTATTTGAGGAAAATGATACCAATGCCTTGTGGAGTCAACTATCTTGCAAAGGAAATAAAATCCAAATAAAGGATGGGAAACTGTTGCTGAATGATTCGATTGTCTTATATACAGATGCAAAACTTAAAGCTATGTGAAATGCAGGGACTTGGTTAATTTTACTTAAATGAGGGCTCAGAAAAAAGAAGGTGGTCTTAATGTAAAAGCAAGTACTTATACCAGCAATTTTGCAAGTACTTATACCAGCAATGTGAAATGTAAAATCTACACAATGTGAAATGCCTGCACAAGTAATCACTGAAATGTACAACAGGACTTAAATGTAAAATGTTGTAAATAAAACACTTAATATTTAGAAATCCATTTGCGTGAAATACTCAATCCAAGATCATTTGATGCATAAGTGAAACTAACTTAATCCTTCTTGAATGAGTATGTAAAAAACAAATGTGTTTCAGAAATAAAACTAAGTGTTTAAACTCAGATTACATTCAATGAAATATCAGTCTAGTAATTTGCTCTTAAAACAAATGTCAATGCCAGCAATATATTTTAAACCAGTGGTCCCGTTACCATGCAATATTCAGATATTTTCTAGCAGCAGAAACTTTTAAATGACAAACTGCTAACTACAAATTCAAAAAAAAATTGAGTTTAACTATTCCTAATCTAGTGATGCATTTGATCTTAAAACTCAGAAAATTACTGGAAAAACAGTGAAATAATATTCACAAAATAGCACGCAAAAATTTCTGAAAGTAATTATATTTCTAAAATGTATTGCAGTGAAAAATGCAAACTAGTTTGCTGCTAAATTTCAGTTAACTAAAATCTATGTCAGTATTAGCCTTGCTTTCAATCAGATAAATGAAAAGAAGAAAGGTTAGAGGGTGTGCACCAGTCAGCCCTTAGGGGCTTGAAGACACTTGGAGATACACTGCCTGAATCACTAAAAATTCTCCAATTCCAAAGCCTACTTGTCCTCTCGCTCTAATATGTTGATTCTCCAATTCCTCAGAAAGTCATTGCTGTAGAACTATGGTATAGAGCTTGGAGAATATCAAGCCCACCATGATAGTCTTGTATTTGTTCAGATCAGCACTAGTCCCAGATTTGTGGATAGGATAAATGATGTGCCTTTAAGGAAAGAGAGTTATAGGAGAGTTTTAGTGCATGATATATCCATGTTTTAGTGACTGAAGCAAATATGTGCCAATGATTGACACATGCACCTTAGAAGAGTTGTGGGATGTGAAACCTCAATTGATCCAATAAGTGGAGATTGAAGCTTGATCATTGGTTGCAGTAATGGTCATTCCCAATATGCGAAAGAGACCCTACTGGAGTGTGTCTCTAACTTTGTGGTGTGGAAGTGCAAACTGTAGAACCTCCTAGAAACAGGAAAAACTTTGGTACCTTGAAGACAATTTCACTAAGAAGCAAGATACTCACTTTGCAATGGTGTCTAGCATTTCAACATACACTATTCAAGGGTTGAATGTTACATGGACATGTTAACCCCTAAATTTCCCCCCTTGCATATTTAATGACCAACACATTTAATCACACTGGAGGTTCAAAGACATGCAGATACAATTTTGCTTGGGTTGGGGGTTGGTTCCCAGGGAGACTGGTTGCAAGATGGATTCAGTGATGTTATAGTTATTCAAACACATTTTTTGCACAAATTGGAGAGAATATTGTTAACCACTAGAGTGACACCTAATGATTATATGAAGACTCCATGACCAAGGATGATCTAAAGAACACTTGTACCATCAGATATCATCAGTCAACTGAGTTTTTAAACTCCACTTCTATTTTTCATCATCTTTCTTGTACCCAAATTCCACACCCTAAGGGGAATTGTAATAAGTGATACTAGTAATGATGAGTTTTGAGTCTATAACAGGCCTAGGATGTTGGGACTCCATCAACAAACGAGTACACCTTGGAGTGTTTTTTTTACTTGGTTAATTATCCCTTCTTTTTTAGAGTCGATGTATATTATCATACTAGATCACACAAAAAAATCGTTGAATTTGGTAAGGTCTAGGTAGTCATTTTTTAATTTTTAAGATTTTCCACAAAGCGGAAATTGCAATAAAAATTGTATTCGTAATGTAATAAATGATGTCTAGAGAAGTTGTAATAAATGATGTTTAGGGAAGTTGTATGCTAAATGTTGTGGAAATGAGGTGGAAAATTATGGAGGAGTTAAAGTGAAGTCCCAGGGTGATGTGGACTCCTAAAATCAAAGAAAGGACATGTGCTCAAATAAAATCAAATTTCTGGCATTAAATGAGAAAGTTGCTTACTTGGAAATTCGAATTTGTTAAGTTAATGCACATTTGGGAGGATTTGGGAGAATATTTGGTGGAGGATTTTGTGGAAAATTGTCCCTACATGGGTTACCACCCATCTCCACTTGTCATTCCATCATAAAATTCAAATTTGGCACATAACGAAAGAAAAAAAATGATGTCCACTTGCCAGAATTCAAATTTTACACTTGGCATTGGAGCTCCATTCAATAAATTTGAATTTCTCTTTGGGATTGTCACCTCATGCCACTTGTTTAATCACTTCTACATTGAGATTTTCTCCCAACTCTCTATATAATGTAGCCATGGGCTCTCATATAGTATCATTGTCTACTAGCTCTTGTGCTTGCGAAAACGCTGCTACCTTGTACATTTTTCAAGAATATCAATAAAAAGACTTTGGGGGTCCATTCATGGGTGTACTTCCTTTAGAGCATGGTGCGTTATGAGCTATTGGTATAATCTTTCTATGCTTTTAATTATTTCATTTTCCATATATTCTTGTAAAGTTGCTAGTGCAAAATTATCTTGTATGCCATTTCATTTTAAAGTAAACTCTAGAGTTTGAAAATTCTAGTTTACTTTCAAGGGAATTTCTAGAAGTTTCAATTCATTGTTTGCGTATCTAAATATATATGAACTAATGTTTGATTTGAGTATTGTAGAAGAATTTTTGTTGGATCAAGTGTGAGGGGAAGTCTTTGGCAGACCAACCCACTCTTGGAGCACCATTCAAAAGAACTCTAATTTGTTATTTGGATTCACTTAGTTTATCTTATGAAAAAATGTCTTGCAGAGATTCATTTGGGCATAAGCTTGTATACAAGCAATTATTTTTAAAAAATTTAAATTCTTGACAAAATACTTGATTGATTCATATTAGCTACTTGAGAGCTTTTCTAAACTAAACCAAGTGATAAGGTTCACTCCCATCACTTGATTTGGTTTCATGTATATTATTTGTATTTTATTTAATTGTTTTCATATTCTCTCTACAATAATTTGTTTCTTGATCTTGCAGAGCATAGGTAGAGTGTTGTTGATAACTTCATAAGAGCATAAAGAAAGGATCGCACAAACTCTTAACACTTTTCCTTGTATGACCTCTCTACCCTTTCAAAGTTGATATTTTTTAAGGAGGTCGTGGCATAAGAGGAGGACAGCTATTTTTCAAGGCCGTGGACTTTTGAGGAGGATTGACTCCTTGTTTTGTGCAACATTTCATTCACCTTTGGAGGCCAAGCCTTGGGGCACCAAGAGACACTTAACTTCTTCAATCTTGAGAGTTTCCTCATTATACTTACTTCATTTTCTGAATTTGAGTTTCAAGAAGGAGATCTAGAGCTTGAGAAGCCTCATTAATTGTAAAGACTTCTCTTAAAGATTTACTTGAGACTTCTTCAAGGTTTCTCATCTTGTAACATTTAATAAAAGCTTAGTTTTTTCTTGTGGAAGCTTGGGTTTTCCCCCAAGGCATCCTTCATTTTTTCTTGTGGAAGCTTGAGTTTTCACCCAAGGCATCATTTTCTCCTTTTTGCAAAAGGAGGAACATGTGGGTAGTTTGATTTGAGTTTGTTTTATAATTTTTTCATCTTGCATGCCCTAAAATTAACACAACATCACTTTCATATGCCCTAAAATTAACACAACATCACCTTCATAAGCTAATTTTCTGAATTTTTTTTTGTTACTTATTTTCATGCTTTGTCATTTCAAGTTTAGCTTTTAAGTACAATTATAAATCTTACTTTTGGAAGCAATTTATTTTATGCAAGGCATCTAACTTCAAGTAGCAAAGTTTAACCATTTGCTTCGTGTTGGCCTCACAATAGACTCATTTTTTACATGCTCATTTATTTAAGCTATTTGCTCATTTTGCAAGCACATAAATTTCAAGCTTCATTGCTTTAGTTGGTTATTGGTTTGTCATTTGTCAAAGCAACAATTTTGAGTAACTTACAATCTTATATGTTCATGAAGCTTATGTATCTTGCATTATCTTGAGAACTATCCAAGTTATCTTTTTGAGCACATTTCCATTTTCTTGAAGCAAAGCATTTAGTAATCTTATTTAATTCATGTGCAAGCTAATTTCCTTTTCCAATTGAGTTTACATTTTGCAATTTACTTTGAGCACTATTTCCATTATATTGAATGCATTGCGAATCTCTATTTGGAAAACTTATTTGCATACCATATTAGGCATTTTAGTATAGTTGCATCCTCGCTAAAATTAACCTCCAAGCATAAGTTTGGTTAATAGAAAGTATAGGGAAAATACTTTCTTGGAAAGTTCTTCCATCTAGTACAAAGTAAGGTAAAAGTGTTATGACCCTGAAGTTATGAAGGTGGTTTGTCCCCTTGTAGGAACGAAGACGCGCTGCCTCATAAGACCCAGGAGATTGGTATTGTTAATGACACCTCCATGCCCTCGACCCCTCTTTCTTATAGTCACCCCAATTTTTACCCTTTGGTAAGAGCTCAAGAAGAGGACTTCTCACTTAGATTAGGTATTTTAGATTAAAAATAGCCAAGACTAATTGCATCCAAATCTAGTATAAGTGTATCTCATGCTAATATATCTCAAGGTGTTACTTGCAATTGTCCATTCTACTTGTCATTGTTGAATATTTCATGTTGGCAAGCATTGTTTCATTTTCCTTTTGCGAGTAGAACACTAATTGTTTTTCCTTTTACAAGATATATCTATATGTTTTGATTTAGGCTTTGATTATATTTTGAAAGCATTTTATATCTTGTATCAATTATTGCGCTAACATCTTTGTTTCCATTTCAGAATTGCTTTGCTTTCATTATTGGAAGCATTCTACTTTTGTTCTGAACAAATGTATCTTTCATTTCTATTGAGCAATTTATCTTAAGGCACTGGTTTTATGGATTTATCATGTCAATGATTTTTATTGATCATACCATATTTTGCTCATAATTCTTAAAAGTAATCCACTTTCATTTTAAAACCTCTCCTAAAAACTCACATTTCATTAACTTAGTTTTCCATTTAGGGACCACCCCCCATAGCTAACCTAAGAGATAGCTTAAACGGAGAGAAAAGGGATTTAGTGTGACAGGCCCTTCTCTCAGTTCCCTGCCACCCACCACACCTTATGGGGTTGAAGGTTTTTTCTCACTAACTTGTAGGTAGGTGTTGGCGACAGGTGATAAAAAAGTCTATTTTTAGCAGGTTCCCTACTTTTTAAGATACAAAGTTCCAGGGCTTGCTGTGTAGTATTGATTACATATTCGAGAATTCTTATGAACACAGATTCTAATAAGACTTCTCCAGATGACATGCATGTTACCCTCTATGTTTAGCAACGTTGATCTGAAGATTCACATGATAGAGATAATGGTATATTTGGAATCCTTGCAAGATTTTGAATTCAATGAGCTACTTTTGGGCAACATACAAGTACTTTTCATTTTTAGTAGCACTTGCATGTCAATTCTAATTGCGGATTAAGATGTTCTTACCCAAAATTGAAGCAATTAGTACGTTCACATCTTTTGCATGTTTTAAAGAATTTACAGTTCATCAAATGGATGTAAGATCAACATTTTCAAATGGAGAAATCCAAGAAGTTTATGTTGAGCGAGTAGAAGGATTTCAACAATTAAAAGACAAGGATCATGTGTGCAAACTAAAGAAAGCCTTGTATGGTTTGAAAGATGCACCTAGGGCCAGGTATCATAAATTGAATAAGTATCTTCAACAACAATGTTTCAAAAGAGGTGCAACTGTTAAATTTGGCAACTAGGCCCAAACTCCATGTGGGTCATCATATTTATGGCAACTGATATTTTTCTTGGATCCCTCTCATCGAGAGGTGTAGGATTGATCTAAAGATCATCCGATTCCGACAAGTATTCATGGAGTTATGAATTTATTTGTGTTATAAGACAATTGTCAAGTCGGCTAGCAACTTATGTAGGCTCAGAAGCCCAATAGTCATGTCTATTCATCTTCTACGTTTTAGTATAAATAGGAGAGAACTTGAAGTCATTTGAGAGACACACTCTTCATGTGATCTCCTCCTCTCCACATCTTTGGGTTTTTGGTGAAGGAGAGAGACACTAAGAGTACGCTGGACTAAGTAGATGATGCCCTAGCCGTAGTAAGGATGATCCCCTATACGTTGTCTCAAGAGGCTCAATCCACAGATGAAAGGAGGGCTAATATGGTTCCTAAATGAAGGCCTGAATCCGCTGTCTATTGACCCTATACGCAGCAAGAAAGAGACTCGTTATCCGCAGTCACAAAGAGGCATTGTCGCAGTTGGAAGGAGCCCTACCACAAGTCCTATTACGCAGCAAAAGAAGGTCTTCATACAGCCCTATATCCGCAGTTGAATACGTTGTACAAAGGAGGGCTAAACGCAGTCAAAAGAGACCTCATCTATCCGTTGTTGAGGAGCCCTAATCTGCCATCCTAAAGAAGATTTATACGCAGTCTAAGGAAGACCTATATGCTGCCTGAAGAAGCTCCAAACGCTGTTAAGGAAAGTCTTAGAGCTACTGTTATGTACAACCCTTATTCCGCAACTAGAAGATCCTATACGCAGCTCTAAGAGACCTGTTACAGTCTTCTAAACATGTGTCATAATGCCACATTGTTGTAGGTGACAGCATGGCCTATTCAAGGACTGTTTGGGCATGATAGGACTGTTTGCAAGGAAGCCGAGCCACAATATAAAGAGGTCAGAAAGGACAGTGTATGAATTCAGATCGCTGTAGGTGACAGCATGACAAAAGAAGGATTGTTTAGCTTGGGACTGCTTGGAGGATTCTGGAACTATAGCCTAGCTACTTTGCTAGGCTACAAACCATAGCAGGCAGCTAAGGTTGATATACATATGGTTGTATAATGAAGCAACAGAAGTATAGTGTTGCAACGTGATGAAGCAACAGAAGTATAACAACAGCATGATGTAGCAACAAGGCATTGTAGCATGATGATGTATTGAGAATGTCTTGTGTGTATGATTTGGTGAAAACACTGAGACGATGAAGTACAACATAATAAGAAGGTGCAGCATGATGTTGAGTTACAGCATGGTGATGGGAGCAGCTTAGTGATAGGAGTAGCTCAGTGACCAAGTGCAGCACCGTGACGAAATACAACAATATGATGGGTGAAGCAGTCACCTTGGGGAATCAGTTGAAGAAGCATGTCTTCAACTGATCTCATATAAATATAGAAAGTCAAAATGTTGACTTCCGTTGTAAATGTAATATCTCTCTCTCTTTCTCAGTTGAACTATTGAAGAACATAAAAGAAGATTTGATCAAAGGGTTTCCCCACATTGGGGTTTGTCCCTGGCTAGCGCCATATCTTCTGTCCTCTTGTCTTGGCTTGTCTTCTGCAATTTATATTTATGTTCTATCTGCAATTTACTTTAATGTTGATGTGATTGCTAATTTGAAAAAGATATTGAGCTAATAGTGAAAATTGAAATAAATTGCTCTAGCATAGAACAAACCTAAAATTTACAGTAACAAACAATAACCTTTACATCATGATTGAAAATGATAATATGTTGATTATTGTTGTCTATGTGGATGACATAATATTTGGAAGTTATGCTGACTCTTTTTTTTAGATGAAAAAAACGTTGGTTTATATTATGTACCAGTGCATATATTCAAAATGAGTCATAAATACATCTAACTTTCATAATTCATAATATTCTACCGGCAAACCAAGAAATAGATCTATACATATCCTTCCATATTCAAAAAGAGTGCTATCTACGTTGTCAAAAATTGCCATCATTGGGATAGTGGTTTTCTATCATAATAGATTGTATCAAAAAGAAAAAACATAACCATATATACTTAGCATAGATCAAATATTAAAAGTCAATAACCAAGAGCTCTGAGAGGGGAAAAGAGCCCTCAGCTAATATTGTCCCTCCCTCCAAATAAGTATAATGTATGGTACCAAAAAAATCAGCAATCCCATGCTTTGACAGCAAGTCTGCAACCTGATTCTTCTCACAGAATATGTGCCCAAAAGTGATCGTTGTAAAGGTACCACGGAGAAATTTGGTCTAGGCAATCCAAGCAGAAAGATGTGGGGGGCAGAAATCCAAGTTTGACGATAAGCCATTGATGAGGACTTGTGAGTCCCCATATACAAATAAAGTATCAATACGGAGATCCACAACAAGCCCTAGAGAGGCAATGTTTTCGCCCTCATGTTGGTACCTGGTCCACCATTCCAATGAACCTGTTATGGCAAATTTGGTCCACCCGAAGCCAAACACCACAACCACATTTAGAATTCTAAGCAGCACCATCATAGAAACCCGCCAGAAAATGTATTGCATTTGTAGAAAATCTGTGAGATCTATCCTTGATTGTGCGAATGGGAATTCTGCCATCATATAGACTAAGAAGAACTTTGTGGATAATGAAATGAGGCTTGACCGAAATCCCTTCAAAGATAAGTCTCTAGCACGCCATATTTCTCAGGTGGTGAGAAAGGGAACAACCTTTACCTTTGTGTTGCGTTGCAACCACCATAAATAACAATCATCCATGTTTCCAAAGTTCCTAAAAGGAAGGTTTAGTGCAGTACATATGCCACTCCAGACAAAGGATGCAATCGGACATTCTAAGAACAAATGAAGGTTATTTTCAATATAAGTCTTAACATAGGGCATCTCCCCAATCCCATCCAACCCCTCTTGCATAAATTCTCCCATGTAAGGTTTTTATTTCTCCATGCGAGCTAGTTAAAAAGTATGATTGTAATGGGGATGTCGATTTTCCAGAACAGTGAAAACCAACAAGGTTGGTGTAGATTATGGAGAGTGTATGAGATACCTGTAATTTTCCGCGACCTCGATCAGATTTCTGTGTAGCTTCCTCGCCCAGGTGAGACAGTCCCCAGCTTCGGATCTGCAAAGTTCGACAAGCCTTAGTCTTAGGATATATTCCTCCCACTCAGCTGCCAATATTCCAGTCGGTCCCAACATCTCTACACGTTTCCAAATTGGAGAGCAAACCATTCCATGCATCTATGACCTGTTCTAATATGAAGATGCCTCTTTAGTGAAGGTGTTGAATCAAGCCACTTGTCATATTCTGTGTTATCCACCCCGATTAGGATTCGATTCCTCTACCAAAAGTCTAGCAAATTCTTTGCAAAAACATGTCTCTCACCTTTTGGAAACATCTCCATATGTAGGAACCTATGTTTCTTCCAATTAGTCCCAATCTGATCCAATCCTCTTTCCTTATGTTCTACAAGTACTTTGTAGCAACAATATCTCTCCATATACCATCTTTGAAGAATCCACACCACCTTGATTTGATGATGAGAGCCCGCCCAAATAAACTAATGTCTAAGATGCCCCTGCCTCCCAAATCCTTAGGAATGGTTATATTATCCCATTTGGTTAGGTGATATTTGTGGAGATCTTCCCTTCCAGACCAAATAAATTGTGCCATAATTTGTTTGATCTTCTTGATGACAGTCGTGGGAAGTATGTACAAGTGTGCCCAGTATACTGTGAGTTGTTGAAGTACAGCTTGAACCAAAATATATTTGTCCCCCAGTGAAAAACTCCTATGTGCCCAGCGATTAATCCACCTCATGTATTTGTCTAATAGCCATAGCCAATCTGAAACTTTATACTTGTTTAGCTTGATCCGGAACCCTAAGTATGTGAGTCCTTCACATAAAGGCAGTGTTTTGAAGTTGAACATGCTCCCAATCTCATTAATCTCCCTAAAGTCTCCCGTTGAATGTAATATAAAAGATTTTCTTGCATTTGCCTGCATACCAGAGGCATCCGCAAATCATTACAGAATGTTATGGAATAGCCTCCATTGTGGGCGAGAAATCATTCCAAAAGATAGTATGTCGTCTACAAAGAAATTATGTGAGATCATGATACCAGCCACGAGTATTATTCCATTAAAAGACCCTCTGAAACTTCCCCCTTTAACTTTAGGCTAAGGCAATCCATCATCAATATGAACAGTAAAGGAGAAATTGAACAACCCTGCCGAAGTCCTGTGTCAGTAGTGAAGAAGTTTGAGGGGTAGCCATTGATCAGTACCGCAAAATGGGTCATTGAGACACAGGCCATGATCCATTCTACAATAGCAGAAGATAAGCCAATATTAGTAAGAATAAGTCAAAGGAAAGTTCAGTCAACACAGCCATACACTTTCCAAAGATAACTTTCATCACAATTGCCTTCATCTTCCTAGTATGTATCGAAAGGATAACCTCTTGAGCAGTGGCGACAGCATCATGTATCAGTCTGTTATGGAGGAAACCTGATTGTTCCATTGAGATGTGGCTTGAGAGGGTTCCTTTGATTCGTTCCGCAATTATTTTGGAGATGAGCTTGTAAGTAATAGTTCTGACAAAGATAGGAGAGAGGCGAGAGCAGCCCTTATGGACAGATAGTTGCGCCAAGTCAAGTGTTGGATTGGCCATGAGAAAATCCAGGTCACTACCTACAAAATTGTGGGGGGAAAGATTAGCCAACGCCTGTGACTGAGGGAAATCAAGGACAAGTGGTAATCAGGGGAGGAGGGGACGGACTTATAGCGAGAGGGGGAGAATGTGCCTGTATAGGGTTTTCAGGTGGGGTCCTAACAAGTCATGGGCCGTTGTAGTAACTTGTTGATCTAGGGAAGGCATATGAAACGAATGAATGGAAGAGGGAGAAGAGGGTTTATGGCATAGATTGCGATGCGATGTGACAGAGTGAGGGGGAGAATGAGGGGAAGCACAAGGGGAGGAGAAAGGAATATCAATGAATGCAAGAGATTTCTCAGAGAAATATTTGGTACCTGATTTATCCGAGCTACATTGTGCAACGTGCACCTTGTGTTTCTAGCGCCCATCGCCTCATCTCCTTTGTATTTCGTTGTATGGAAACCTTTTTGGGCAATGTTCCAAAAGGTGTCCCTTATAGTGGCATAACAGACATCTAAAAGGGATACACCAGTAATCCAAGTGCTAGTGGTGAATAAAAACATCCCAAGCCAAATCAATCTGTCTAAGAAGTCCCCCGGAGAAACCCATTTCCATGAGGATCCAGGCAACCCGTTTATCACTGGCACCCGTACATTTTGGATTGACATATACAAATTGGCCTATATAGTTGCCAATCTCCATGAAAATCCCACGAGTCCAGATTTCCAGAGGGAGGCCCAGTAGTTTTACCCAAACAAAGTTATTCCTCGGTGTGTCTCGAAGGGGATTAAACCCCACATACCAGTTATGAAGGTGGAGGAAACTGCGTCCGTAAACCCAAGGGATGTTCCTAATACAGTCTAAGTCCTCCTCGTGCAAAGAAATAAAGTTGAACCATTTATTCATAAGCTTGCTCACCTTTGGTGGATACCCAAGAATGGAGGTCCAGGTTTTGTTTACCCACAGCTACATGTCGCGTTCCTTCATATCAGCAAAATACCACCTTCCCAAACCCAAGAATGGAGGTCCAGGTTTTGTTTACCCACAGCTACATGTCGCGTTCCTTCATATCAGCAAAATACCACCTTCCCACCAAACCTCACTTTTGCAGGCTAGTTACGTGATCCCACATAACATCATAGCCAAAGCTGAGGAGTTTTGTGCCATAGGAGGGATTGATGGGTTTTCCATGTGCTCACAAACCTTGTCGATTACTGCTTTGCTAAGATGTGTGATCAGAAGACCCGGATGTTGCATGTGTGCCACCTGTAATGCATGCACAAACTCTATGAGCAAATGAGAAAATGTTTTGCAGCCAATATGCAAAAGGAATTTGAAATGTCCATGCTATGGGAATTATCTTTCTTTCTTGGCTTGCAGGTTAATCAATCGGAAAAAGGTATCTTTATCTTTCAAACCAAGTACCTTTAAGGAAATATTAAAGAAGTTTGGTATGGAAAATTGTACATCTGTGAGTATTCCTATGGTAACAGGATGCAAACTAATTTAGTAAGGATGATGAGTCTCAAACCAAACCACGTACAAATCTATGATTGGCAGCTTGCTTTACTTAATAGCATCAAGACCAAATATGATGCAAGCAATAGGTTTGGTGGGCAAATTTCAATCAAGCCCAAAGGAATCTCATATGAATGCAAATAAAAGAATATTTAGATATTTACAAGGCACTATATATTATGGTTTGTGGTATCCCAAGAGAACAAATCTTACACTCAAAGCTTATACAGATGCAGATTAGGTTGGGAGTGTTGATGATTAAAAGAGCACCAATGGAGGAGCTTTCTTTCGAGGCAAGTGTTTGGTTTCCTAGCTTAGCAAGAAACAAACTTCAATTTCTTTTTTCACCACTAAAGTAGAATATATTGCAGCAACCTCATGTTGTACCCAAGTCCTATGGATGAAGCAGAATCTTAAAGATGTTCAAGAGAATGGTGATCAGCCTAGACCTATTATGTGTGACAATACCAATGCTATCAACATCTTAGAAAACCCTGTTATGCATTCTAAAACAAAGCACATTCCTATCAAGTACCAGTTTCTTTGAAAACAAGTTGTTGATCAACTTGTCAAGTTGGAATTCATTTCAACAAAAGAACAAATTGCAAATATATTTACTAAAACTTTACCAAGAGAAAGCTTTGAATATCTCCAACATAAAATGGGAGTAATTTCTTCCTCGCGGGGAGGCATGGCTCACTAATCTCAGCCAAGGAGTATGGTGTTCACAAGGAGAGTATGGTTGCAGCAAATAAAAGGAAGTAGTTACAGAGGGAGCAATTGAGCAGTGAATAGATATTGGATTGGCAATGAGCAGTTATTGGATGAGCATTCATTTGCAATGAGTCTCTTTGTCATTGGTGTCAAAGGGGGAGAGAAAGCAGACATTGACTAGCAGCACGAGAGAGAAAGCAGCCAATGGACCAGCAACTTGATAGGGGGAGTTCAACCCATTGCCCTCAATGACCACCAATGTCTGGTAGTGTTGCCATCAATGACAAAGGGGGAGATTATTGGCCAATGAGTTGTCATTGATAACAATTGATGTCGTTGATTTCAAAGGACGTATGGAAGCCTAAGGGTGTTTTTTAGTTTATTGAGTATTTGTTGTGGTTATGACTATCAAACGAGCATATAAAGAGTTTAGTTAGATAGTCCTCTTAGAGACCTTTTCAATAGTATAGGACACTTGATCTAACTCTCAAGGAACATCGAGAAAATTAAGTTTGAAGGTTTGCAGTTCAAAATAGGAATCCAACAAATCTTGGTTCCACATATGCCAAAATCTAGACCCCCCCCCCCTCGTTAAACTTTGGAAAAGCTGGGAGGCCCAAAGTATGATCATGGTCGTCCAATCTAACAGACCAACAAACAGTGTGTGGTGCACTTGGGAAATGTGCAGGAGTTTTAGTCACATATGCAACAAATTTCAGCCACCCCCCCCCCTCTTTTGTTAAATATCGAGCAAGAAAGGGGGGGCCGAAATGATTCTCAACCTTTGTTGCAGCAAGGGTTTTAGCAACCAATGGCTAACAGGGCACAGAGATGCGAGTGAATTAAATTGCATTAAAAGGTTAGGCAACAGGGCAGCAAAGCCCCCATTCATTGCCCCTAGTTACAGGGTGTTCGACCTAAGCACCAAGGTGCTTATCGGCCCGTCAGGCGAAAACTAAATTGCACTCAACATTGTAGTGAGTGGCGAATTGTGGTTAGCACACGTGGAAGGACAAGTGGCATCTCTGTAATAACCAGAAACCAGTAACTAGAGACTGAAATACAGAAAGCGTGAAAAAAATTTAAATTTGTACTTACCTCAACTGCGGCTGATGATTCTACTGGTGTTGTCGTGACTGTTTTGATCCAGTCTCCGGGAGACCAATACCACCCAACCAGATTGAGCAAACCTAGCTGCTCAATCCAGAAAACTTCACCACAGAAGCTCTCTGTCCCTCCGTGCCCAGAACCTCAAACAAGTTAAAGCTCTTCCCGTGGATAAATCCTACTCCTGGTTTTCTCCTGGTGAATTTATGCTCCTCAGTCCTCCTCCCCCGCTCTCGGTTCAGGCCTCGGCTATTTATTTATCGGCCTGGCGGTGGCCGCCCTCCCACTTGCAGCCACCGCCTCCCAAGCATTCATGGCCTGCAGATATTTCTTACCTTCCTCTGCGCTCTGCAATCAATATTCAGTTGGTTGGACTGAGGTATATTATATAGGTTCTTTAGGACAGCTCAGATTCACGTTATAAATTCCTTTTATGTTTTCTTTTTAACATTTCCCAAATAACTGTTATAGAGTTTAACTGATACCTTTTATAACATTTTAATTATATATGTTATAAAGTTAGATGATATATTTTATAACGTTTCAATTATTTATGTTATAAAGTTAGATAATATATTTTTATAACATTTCTTTATATAAGATATAAAGTTTAATGATCTGCTTTATAAATTCATTTTATAAAGTCTAATTATATGCTTTATAAAATTTAATGTATATATATATTATAAAGTTTTTAAAGTTTAAGATTTTATTAAGGGGTTGTTACATACATTCCCCCTTCTGAAAACTTCGTCCCGAAGTTAGAGCTTTAGGTTCAAGGTTTTAATGGACATGACCTTTTCTATCCAGGTCCCCAAGCTATTCAACTCATCCTATCCTTCCTAATCTCTTCTGCTCCCATCCTATCCGTCCTCTACTAGAGTATGCCATGGCGTCAATTTTACTGACCTAACCATTCATAACACGAAGGTAACAGTGTCGATTATATCGACCTGATTCCCAGTAGGCATCCGGTAGTCATCATCACACGTCTAGGGGAGCGTGACTCGCACAATCCTCCCATGACTCCAGGGTTCGGAGGATAAACGGTGGGTAACACCTCCACCCCTCCCAGTAAAATTAGGGCTACTACCCTATCATAGAATCACTTTGAGCTTTAATCGGTCTGAGGTTCTGTCATCACGTGGTCATCTCGGAAATTAGATCATTTACCGGCAATCATAGTCTATCTGCAAGTTTATCTGCAAGTTTACCTGCAATCATACACTTTACCCATGCATTTGTAAAATGTGCATCAACATATTCAAAATAACTCATGTATTCTTGACATATGATACTACAGCATAACATAATTTGTCATATTCTATGCATGTAATTGGACTTTTATTTAGGATGTATTCACTTCCTGTCTTCCCTTTCAGTTGCTCATTTTTGACATGCATAAATGAAACAGATTTATTTTGTTTTAATTTCTATCAGAAGTAAAATCATTTA
>APFE030855131.1:2880-15973 GCA_000404065.3 Pinus taeda | reverse complement strand
TGATAGGCAGTAAACACCATAGGGGCTGATCTAATGAGGTTACTTGAGTTACCAATAGGGCAATTAGGATGTTTGCAAGTCAGATGTTTAGTTCATAAACTAACCCGAAGATTGTCTAAAGCAACGTTGATCTACTTTGCAGTTGCATAGAAAAATAATTTCGAAGGCTAGCTGTCTTAACTTCAAGCTCCATCTGTAGTTTATAAAACAAACAAATAGAAACAAGAAAACAAGTTATTCACTCCCCAGCGGAGTCGCCATTTTGTTATCGGGAAATATAGTGTCCATTCAGAGCTGCTAGTCCCACTAACACAGGTATTTATCTTAGAAACAAACAAACTAAAGTCACTTGTATTTTCCTTTATGAGGAATAGATGAGAGAGAAGCAGAGAGTACCAACCTCAGTATTTCGCTTGGCTCCTTGCTTGTTTCCTCTCCCATTTGACAGAGCTTTGCCACTCTTTCCTTACTTGTCCCGCTTCAAAGAACACCGGTAAAGTCAAAGCAGCATAATACCATCAAGGTATAGAGATCTATAACCATAAAAAAATATAGGATCAGATATATATTAACCATACAAAAGCATATATCAACACAAGATTCAAAGATATACAAGAATATGGAGGAAAACTCAAATAGCTTTATTGATAGAAGTAGTAGAAGAGAGGATTACAACCCATTGATCTAACCCAGTTCCACCCTCCCAGCATGAAAGCCCTCTTCACCTCATGAAAATCTAGATCACCCAACGCTATGATGTTCCACGGAGAAACCAATAGCACTTCCTTACAAGATACAAAATTCCATCCTCTAGATCTCTAGGACGAGGGATCCATATATAGATATTTGTAGGTGGGTGAGTCAGCTTCTAGGATTTTGATTAGTGACATTTCTCTGATAGTTCTTGGTTCCACTTGGAGATTTCATGATATCTTACTCATCCCTGGGCGAATTCAGAGAGGCAAGTGTCAAATGTGCAGTTTCTAGAAGATTCTCTAGGTTTCCACCTAGCCAACTGCCTCTACCATTTGTCTGCTCTCGCTCATCGCACCCTACAGAAGGGCTTTTTAGTATGCATTGCACTTTCTGCATGTAGTAGGTGAGATGCATCACACCCTTAGCACTGAGCAATCTATATGGTCTAGCTTTGACCAGTTCTGAGTAGTTTTTCAGGGAGAACTTCTGGGAGATGATGTAATCAGCTGACCTTGTTCCTTTAGGGTATGAAACAACACTTTTAGGGGCTTAGAAGCCCTTGGTTTATCGACATATGAGATTGGGGTTGCAGTGCCCAAATATGTCTATAACATCAACCGAGCTTTGCATTTCTTCACCTTTCCTCCTGCATTCATGTTCTTATTGAACATCCATTTTATGCCAATGGGTTTCCTTCCAGCCAAAAACTCCACTAGATCCCAAGCCTCATTTTTGTGCAAAGATTCCATTTCATCAACCATGGCCTCTTTCTAGAGTTTTCCATCCTCTAAATCTACAACTTCCCTCATAATTTTGGGATCATCATTAGTAATAGATAAAACAAAATTTGAACAGAAAGCAGATGGACTATACCTTTTTGGCTGCCTTCTTTCTTGAATTAATCTTCTCACAACCGGAGTTTGTGGCTCTTCATCTTCTGATTCCTCTTCTGTTGTAGAGTCTGGTTCTTCCTCCTTTAGCTAAAAGTTTATATTCTCAAGTTCCTTTGGTAAGACTTCAATTTTAATAACATATTTCACCTCTCTAAACACCACATCCTGGTTGTACACAACCTTCCTTGTTACTGGGTTCCAAATCTTATAACCTTTTAAACCATCCTTATATCCAATAAAGATGCACCTTTCAAATTTACTATCCAACTTTTTTCTTTTCTCCTTTGGAACATGTACATATGCATCACATCCAAATACCCTTAGATTTGAAAGAGAAGGTTTCTTACTAGTCCATACCTCTTGTGAATTCTTACCCTCCAACGTTGATGAAGGTGATCTGTTGACCAGGTAACATGCAGTCTCCACCACCTCTGCCCAGAATTCTTGTACTAACCTAGCACCACTGAGCATGTTTCTTGCCCTTTCCATCAACATCTTGTTCATTCTTTCTGTAGCTCCATTTCTCTCAAGTGTGTATGGAGTAGTGTTTTGTTGTGATATGCCACACTTCTTACAGAATTCTTCAAATTCCTTCTTGAAAAACTTTCCGCCGTTCTCTATCATCAACACCTTTATCTTTTTTTTGTCTGGTTTTCCATCAGAGCCTTAAATTCTTTAAACTTGTCAAAGACTTCAGGTTTCTTCTTGAGGAAATATATCCATGTATTCCTTGACAAGTCATCTATAAATTATACATAGGACACAGACTTACCTAGTGATGGAACCAAAATAGGTCCAAATACGACACTATGCACAAGCTTGAATATCCATTTTGCCCTCTTACCACTAGAGGGGAAAGTCACCCAATTTTGTTTTCCCACATACACAATTTTCATAGAAATCAAAATCTAGAGAGCTATATGACATACCTTCTACCATACCTTTAACATGAATTATTCAAATTCCCTTCTCTCTAATATGTCCAAGCCTTTGATGCCATAGCATGGTGTTTTCTCTAGAGACCACTAGATTTTCTGCTCCACTTTCAGGAACCACAGAACTGTTGCACCCATTAATAACAGTGCTACCTTGCAACTTGTACAGATTTCCAATTCGAAATCCCTTCATCAATACTAGTACTCCTCGAACCATCTTGCATGTATCTTTCTCGAACATTGTTTTTACACCTGTATCATCGAGCTCGCTTACATAAATTAGATTTCTGGCTAATGCAGTGATATGCAGAAGAACCAAAAGTGTTCTAATCCTTCCACCTTACAACTTCAACTTGAATTTTCCACGACCAATGTTTCTAGTCTTCCTATCATCCCCCAAGAATACATCACCCCCATCATATTTCTCATACTTGCAGAACCACTCTCTATGGGGAGTGAAGTGAAAGGATGCACCTGAGTCAATCAACCATGCCTCATGATCTACATGTGTACTTGAAGAAGAAGCCAGGTACACATCCTCGCCTTCATCTGAGGTGGTTTTCGCCTCTGCAAAAGGAGCATCATCATATCCATTTCCTTTCTCAGGAGCTTTATATTTATAGTCCCTTTTATATTTCCCTTCCTTTCCGCATTTCCAACACACCTTTACAAGTTTTCCTGGATATTTAGATCTTCCTCTAGATTTAGATCTCCCACTTGAGTAATTATTTTTGTTTCTATTCTGGGACTATCCTCGTACAGACAAGGCATCACCATTTTGGCTCTCCATATTTTTCCGTCTCATCTCCTCCGTCAACAAGGATGAGAATATTTCATCAAACTATAAGGCAAGTGCATTGCTAGCTATTGCGACAACAAGATTATCCCACGAATCTAGTAGAGAACACAAAAAATTGATGCACTTATCTTCATCTGAAATTTTAATATCAACAGATAATAACTAGCTTACCACAGTATTAAATGCATTCAAATGCTCTGTCACTAAGTCTCCATCTTTCATCCTCAAGTTATACAACTTTTTCCTAGGAATAGTTTATTCATTAGAGACTTAGATTGGTACAAAGTCTCTAACTTGTCCCACAAAGCCTTCATCATAGCTTCCCCTGATACATTCAGCAAAAATGAATCTGAGACACACACTCTATGGTGCTCTTTTCGTTTAGATCCAACTTCTTCCAATCTTCATTGTACATTATTGTTGGTTTAGTACTTGAATCTACTATGATCCATTGCCATTTATCCACCAACAGATCCTCCATCTTGAGTTTCCACAACTCAAAACTTTGACCATTAGATTTCTCCATCTCTATATTTCCACTGCTCGCCATCTTCTTTCACCACAAGAATCAATCCCGCAGATCTCTCACTGAACAAGGTCCACCATAGGCCTAGGCAAAGGCATCCCCTTGAAGCCAAAACATATCTGATATCAAATGACGGTTTTAACCCCATACAGAAATTACCGACATACGAATTCTAAAAATAGAAAATAAAAAATGGTGAAAGCATAACACATAAAACAAATATACACAAATATTTTCCCGTGGATCCGAAAACCGGGACTACCAAATTGGTTTTTCATTATGTTCCTTTCAGTGTTACAATACATATATATACATGTTGAAGCATCCATAAACCCCAATCCATTAACCCTAGATTAGACTGTAGTTCCCTTGAGCGGATCTACAAAATACCATGGACCAAAATACATCTCACCTAAAACCATGTGTGAAATCCATGCAAAAAACCATAGCTAGGTCTGCCCACCTAATAGGGTTCAAAAAAAAATTCCCAAGGCACTGCCACACCCCCCCCCCTAGCTACACCCGACGTAACGAAGTGGGAGCTCCGCCCCCCTCCTCTAACCCCCTAACTTAACTACTGAGGCTAGTCATGGAAATAATATAACACAACCCAACTGGCACATGGGATGAAATCCTCCCTTATATCCAACAAAACTACAATAGAGCTCGTGATAGCTCAACTAGTCATAACCCCTTTTAGGTGGGATTGGGATTCCAACCACTATGTCCCATTATTGTGGCCATACCATTTGCAGCTACTCAGGCATATTCATCTCATGTCTAGTCTAAAGCTGACAAGGTAACAAATTCATTGAGCGCATTCGGCACATCTTCCAGTAGATCCATGATATATTGGATAGAGCCACTACTAAGTACAAGAAGCCACATGATCAGCGTCAGGTTCCACACAAATTCTAGGTGGGTGAAAAAGTTTGGCTACATTTGCAAAAGGAACACCTCACTGGGCCCCACCGCAAAATTTTTCCCACTCTGATATGGGTCATACACCATCACCAAGGCTATAGGGGGCAATGCCTTCAAGCTTTGCATTCCATCATTCCTTGGCATACACCCAGTATTCAAAATGGACCACTTTTGTCCATACTTTCCACCATTGTTGGACACGTCCGACATTGTAAAACAAATAAGACCAATGGAGTTAAACATAGAATGCATGGAATAGCACACAAATGATATAATCATGGACATGCAGGTCAAGAACACTTTCCAATTGAGGATCCATCTATTTTGAGTTGTCAAAGCGGGTCAACTCCTTCACCAAGTAAAGTGGTTCACCAGGGACCAGGTACAATAGAAATTTCCTCACCTCATGGAGGCTCTTCACGCAAAGGGGACCATTTATTCCTAAGGAAGGAGGAATTATCTAGGTGGATATTGGTTTCCACTTGCCTATTCCACCTATACCTTCAGTCAGTTTCATCATTTTCCTTGTCTATAGCAGCATTTACTATCTTTATCATTTTTTCGGGTCCTAAACTTCCAAAGCAGTTTTGACCCCCTAAATGACATTTTTTAAGGTCTACATCAAGTTGTAGTGCTTGGAGAGATATTTTCAACGAGGTATGGTACGACGTGCCAAATGAAAATAATATGACCAAGTTACGATCCCAAGAAGTTGGTTGCCCAAGTAACCCCAACGGGGCCCACAAAATCTTGGCATTCCATCTCCTAGGGTTAAGGTTTTGGTTTTTTAGGGTTTTCCCTTATTGTTTACTAATAAAAAGACCCTTAATCCTCATTGTAACATAGTTCACAGGCATGTAGCCACCACATCTCCTCTCAATGATAATCTACCATCGCCCGAGCTAGTTATTTCTAGTTCTCTATGTAAGCATATTTCAAGTCTTTGATATTAATGAAATGAAGTTTTATTTCTATTGCATCTCTGTCTTTATGTGTATATCTCTATTTTTTTTCATTCCTGCATAAGTCTAGATAAAACGGCCCACGGACCTTGACATTGATATCAACGCCGAAAACATGTATATAAATCATTTGTTCGCCACCCGAACAAAGGAGAGATGAGAGACCGAGCAACGAAACCATGGACAGAAGGAAACGTGCCTATGTGGGGAATATTTTTTGAGATAGAATATTCTATGGGAATATTCCCTAGAATATTCTACATAATATTCTCATGCAGAATTAGTGAGGAACCTTGGAGATTCCTTGGGGGGGAATTTTGAAGGTGTCAGAATTATGCTGACTTTATACTCATTTGACTTAGTTTTTCACAAGGAATGCAATGGCATAATCAATTTCTTAATCTGAGCAACCAAATTTCAATCAACCCACAGAAGAGAATCTTTGAGGAATCTTTGAGATTCCTGGGGAGCCCATATTTGACTGAGTTAGAAAGGGGTTGAGTTTACAGTCATATTTCACTGTTTTTCGCAAGAAATGAAATGGTGTGGGTAGTTCCTTTATCTGATTAATAGATTTTCAAATCATACTAAGATTTGGAGGTATAAGATTCATTGTTTCTATGTCTTCATTTGATTTTGTTGATATGATCATTCAATTTTGTGATCCATGTATGCCACTTTGTGAGAGGATCATTTTATGTCACTATATGTGAGAGACTATTATTTTGTCATGATGAAGTAGATATTTTAAGAGTGAGATTTCCTATACAAGAATGTCTCCTAGGAGAGAAAAATGTAACTCTAGTTAAGGGATTTCATCCTTGTATTTGACAAATAATGTGTCATGTACTCATCATCTTCTTGCAACAACTAATGAAGTGACTTCCCCACTCCTAACACTGGGCCCAAAGACATAGCCCACACTGGGTAAACTCTGTTATCATATCGTGTGTTTATGGTTGTCCATGATTATTGCTTCTTGTTTCATGTTGATGATTTGTTGAATTTTTTTAGAATATGCATTGCTTATGATTTTATAAGAAAATGTAAGTGTCAATAAAAGGTCTTGTATGATGCAGATTGTTTGTTTGAAAGCACTCATGAAAATTTCTCGAATCAATATATCATGGACCCATTAGTGGATGCGTTGAATTTGTTCAATAAACTTGGTAGATTTTTTGGCTTCATATTGAACATGTGCATATTTTTCCAGGGTAGTTACAAGGGGTAGTGCAAGATCAATGGGACAAAAAACGCTGAAATCTTAGGCCCACTCGAAAGGGGTTGTGACCAATTGAGCTATGGAGAAATCATTTGTAGATATGAATGCACATAGGGGAGACTCTAGTCTCATGTTCGTGGATGCTTGGATTCGTACATCCATACTATATGCACAATCATCATGTTGATTAACTCTATTTGTCCATCAATCTGGGGATGGAAGGCAGTCAACTTGGTAATCTCAATATCTAAAATTGGACAAAGCCTCAACCAAAATGCACTTAGAAATTTTATATATTAATTTGATATGATGGTTTGTGGGATCCCCAAATGTACCCACACTCATTTAAAGAAGAGCTTGGCAGTGGATTTTTCTATAATACTCTTCTTATATGCAACCAAAATTGTCATCTTAAAAAAGCTATCAATGACCACAAATACATATTCATTACCATGCTTGGTAGAAGGAAGGTCAAGAATATAGTCCATTGAGATGGATTACCAAGGTCAATTAGGAGTAGGAAGAGGGGTGTATATTCCTTACTTCTTAATGGTTTTTTTGGCGATGGTGCAAGCAGTGCAGGATCTAATATACTTGCCAACATCTCATCGCAGTTTTGGCCAATAAAAATACTTCTATAATACTACCATTTTTTTCTCCAAAACAAAGTGACTTACGACCCAATCGTAATGCACCTCCCAAATCATCTTGGCACACTCACTTGAAGATACAAAAATGTGTCCCACATAACACAATAGACCATCTTGAAGGTGGAAGTATGGAACTAGCTTTCTAATTCTCAACATCTTGTAGGTGGAATTGAATTCCAAGTAATTGGTGTATAGTTGCATCCTTCTAGAGGTCTCGTGCTCATTAGAGTCAAGAATTGTGTTCAATGCCATAATCGGGTGTCAATTTAGGAAGTGTGTGACATGATTGGTGCTAGCCTTCTTATATTTGATGTTCAAATGGAATTGTTGTAGATATGTGGACCGTTTCTAATGGTGATTATTATGCATCTTCCCCTATGTCTACATAAATTTAAGAGGATGATGATATGTGTGGATGATCATCTCCTTCCCAATAATATAATGTTTCCATTGTCGGCAGGCCTGCATAATAGGATACATTTCCTTATCATAGGTGGGGTATCTTCGGACAATCTCAGATAATGTCTCACTGTCATAGGCTACTTGATGACCTTACTGAGTGAGGACTGCACCAATAGCATAGTTGGAGGCATTTGTCTCAATCTCAAATGGTTGTTGTAGTTCTCTCAAGGTGAGCACTATTGCAAAGCAAAGGCAGTGTTTCAATTCAATGAATGTCTTATGTTGTGACTCGGACCAAAACAACTTTTCTTTTGCTCCACCCTTAGTAAATTTACCAGGTTCCAAGTGATATGAGATAACCCCAACACTAATATTCAATAGAAATTAGCAATTCCCAAGAATTTTTGAAGCTCTATTAGAGTCGTCAAGGATAGTCAATCTGAATGGCTTGGATTTTAGCTAGAGCCACATGCAGACCATGCTCATCAATTATGTAACCCAGATATTGAACCTCATCCGTGCCAAAGGAGCATTTATCTAAGTTAGCACATAGCTTATGTTATCGTAGAGTGTCAAGGACTTATAATATATGTTGCAAGTTCTCTTCCCAACTCTTATTGAAGATGATGATATCATCTAGATATACAACCATGAAATATTTGGAGAAATTCTACAAGATGTCATCTATCATCCTCATAAAAGTTATAGGGGTATTTTTCAAACCGAAGGGAATGACCAACCACTCAAAGATATCCTCATTAGACTTGAAGGTGATCTTCCATACATCTATGGGTTCTATTAGAACTTGGTAACAATTCAAAATCAAATCAATCTTGCTGAAGTACTTAGCTCCCTTGAGCTGGTCAAGAATGCCATTAATCCATGGAATCAATTATTTATTCCTGAGTGCAATTTTTTTCATATCTCTATAATCAATGTAGAGTCTTAAGGCTCCATCCTTCTTTTGTATGAGTACAATTGGACTCCAGCGATGTGAGGAACTTGGTTGGATGTGAAATTTTTGTAGAAACTCCTAGATATTCCACTTTATTTCCTTATTTTCTAGAAGAGAGTGGTGGTATATTTTCCCATCAAATAGAGGTGTAATGGGGGTTAGATCGATCGAATTCTCGATGTGACAATGCAAAGGTATCCCTATGGGTGAGGAGAAGATGTCCCCATATTCTTCCATGACCTTATCCACTTGCTTTTTCTACACAAAGAAGACCTTTCTAGAGGCCATGGGCATAGCCATGATCTTCCCCTTACTTTGAGAGTGAACCAGGAAGAAAAAAAAATCTTATGTAGGCAGATGATCTTACTACATTACATAGAAAAAATCCAAGAAATGGTATTAGGCAAGGCTACCTCTCATACCCTATATAGTTTTTTTCCCAAAGTAATAATTGTTGAAATATGGCAACAAGAATATTCCAATTTAATTTTCCCTTGAATTAAAATTGTGAATTAAAATTGAATTTAGTCTTAACAGCTACTTGGAAATAATTTATTTATTTATTTCAAATTAATTAGCTGGAGAAATTCAAGTTAGAAGTCTTTTTGAAGTCATGCAAGAGTTATCCCTTAAATTAAGGAGATAAGATTGAGTTATAATTGAGTTGTAATTAGTTAACTAAATTTACTGAGTTAAGTCCAGTTAAAGTAGTTCCAAACTATTTGAGGAACTAATAGTGAGTTAACTGCCTGTTGATGCACTAATGCACTCAACTAGTGCTACTCCAATTAACTGAATATTCCCTCATCAGAAACTCATGCATGTCTATTCTGAGAAAGACCCAGTTGAGATTAATGTTCAAGGACAATGTGCTATCAGTTGCATCTATTTTCTCATGGAGAAAACTCATGCATGCAATCAAGGATTCATCCTTGAGAATTGCGCAGTTTTGAAGGCTTGTTTTTCCACTTGGTAGTATGCTAATCATCCACAAGGAACAGTGCAAGGAAATAGGAGCTTGGAGGGAAGAGAGGACGGCTGGAGATAAGCCAAGATTGCCTGTGAGCATCTATGAGGATTGTACTGAGAGTTGGCTAGTTGTGAGAGCTAAGGCTTTGTATAATTCCTATGTATTTCCACCATGTATGATAATACAATAATGTGGGGTTTTATCTGAGACTTTCCCCAAAGTATTTTCATGTGTATTGTGCCATTGATTATTCTTCTTCTGGTTATATTATTCATCTTGATCTTTAAGCTTCCACAAATTGATAGTAAAAGTAGGTTATAGTAATATTCTTTGATTTACATTACATTATTGGGTTAACCTATCACAGATTTTCTACATGGTATAAAAGCTGTGAACAGTATACTGAGAAGAGAATTCGAAGTTTGAAGTTCGAGTTTGCAGGTGCAAATCGAATTCATATCATACTTCAAGGTTAGCCAATGGCATTCTATGGCTTGGGACTCTAGTATGCCTTGGAAGGTAGCTCGAATTACATAGGATGGAAAGGTAGAATGGAGGTTGTATTAGAAGACAATGGCTTCAAGGAATTCACTGATCAAGAAATCCCAAAGCTAGCTTCAATTAATGCACAAGAGTTGGTTGAGTGGAAGAAGTGTGTGGCGAAGGTGAGATGGATCATCCTTGAGGGAGTTCAAGACCATATTGTCTCGAGTCTCCATGGGAAGGATACTCCATTTTCAATGTGGAAGACATTGAAGGACCTCTACTAGAATAGTAGCGACCAGAGGAAATTGGCACTCAAGGATAAGCTTCAAAGAATCAAGATGGAGAAGGGAGATACTATTTCCTCATATCTGAACAAGCTCACCACCTGCAGAGATGAGCTTGGTAGTGTGGGAATAACTACTACCGATGATGATGTGGTGAGCCTCACTCTCCTTGGCCTTCCAAAGAGTTGGAATAGCTACCAAGACTTTATGAATGGAAAGGAGAAACTATCAGATTGGGAATGACTGTGGTCAGATCTTATGCAGGAGGAGATCAAGAGGAGCACATGAGATGGTTCTTCATCCAAGGATAATGGTGACGAAAATATGGCCTTAGCAAGTAAGAAAAGGAAAGGGAAGAGGAAGGCTTCCCATTTCAAATCAAATTCTTCTCATGGAGGGAAGAAGGGTGACATGTCTAAAGTAAGATGCTTTAATTATCACAAGATGGGACATTATGCGACTAATTTCCCATCGAAGAAGTCCAAAAAGGTATCATCAAAAGGATCGGAAGGTGAGGCATTAGCCTCTCAGTTTGAAATGGACTTTACCCTCATCGCATTCATGGTGTCATCGACGATGAGTTGTGTCTAGTATCTTGATAGTGGAGCGTCATTCCACATGACCGGTGATAAAAATTTATTCAGTGCCTTGGAGGCAAAAGACCTCAAGATGCGCATAGAGATGGGTGACAACGGAAGATATAGTGTTTCAGGAGTGGGCACAATTGCTTTTCAGAGGGAGCACGAAGCTCCTCTCACCTTGACAGATGTGATGTATGTGCCTGGACTGAAGAAAAACTTGGTATCGGTCGCGATGTTGGAGGAAAAAGGCTACGATGTTGTCTTCAATAAAGGGAAGGAATTCCTAAGACACATAGGCACAGGTCAAACCAAGAGGATAGGGATTCAAGTGAAAAATCTCTATAAACTAGAGGTAGATTATTGTGTAGCATTGGATACGAAAGTAGAATTGGTGCAAAGCCAAGACATTGGTGAGTTGTGGCACACGCAGTTGGGCCATTTTCATCATGTTGTTTTGAAGATAATGCAGTAGATATCTACAGGACTTCCCAAAGGTAAATTTGAGCAAGTTGACACATGCAAAGGTTGTACCTTGGGAAAGTACACCAAGTCTTCATTTCATGATCGAGATAGTCGAGCAGAGGCTATCTTAGAGTGAGTTCATAATGATTTATGTGGACCATTCTCGACGACATCCACGGCGAAGCAAAGGTATTATGTGATTTTCATTGATGACTATTCTCGTAAATGCTGGATTTATTTCATGCAGAAGAAGGACCAAACTTTCACAAAGTTTTGTGATTTCAAAGCTTTGGTTGAGAAAGAGTTAGGGAAGAAGATCAAGGCCTTGAGAAGCAACAACATTGGAGAATATGTCTCTCAAGAGTTTAAGGATTTCTGTGCAGTAGAAGGAATTAAACGAGAGTTGACGGTACCTCATAACCCATAGCAAAATGGGGTGGACGAGAGGAAGAATAGAACTATTGTAGGGGCAGCACGGGCAATGTTGCATGACCAAGGCCTACCACTTCACTTGTGGGTTGAGGCATGCAACACAACAGTCTATTTGTAGAATAGAAGCCCACATCGCATACTTGGGATGAAGACACTAGAGGAAGCTTTCTCCGATAAGAGACCAGATCTGGGTCACTTCAAGATCATTGGCTCATCAGTATATTGCCATGTGACAAAGGATGCATGGAAGAAGCTTGAGCTGATATTTGTGGGGTACACTGATATACCTAACAACTATCGGGTGTACCAGTGGGAGGACAGTGGTTCGCAGAGATCTCAAGTTTGATGAGCAGAAGGCCATGCAAGTTTCCCTTGAGAGGGAGCTCCAACTACAGCCTGTGGAGGAATTGTTGGTTCCTAAGGAGGAGGAGCCTCAAACTGATGCGAAGCAATCGCATGCAGAGGTTCCAGGAGTGGAGACATCCACTCAAGTAGAGTCTTCTAGAGATGAATGGAAGCACACAAGAGAAGCTTATAGATTGTTCGAGGATGTGAGACAGAATAAGGAGAACCATCTTCTCAGCACATACAGAGGAGGTCGCCTAAGAGGTACACTAGATACATGGCCCTTACTGGGGAATGTGTTGAGACTGAGCCATATTCCTTTGAGGAAGTAGTGCAGTAGCCGATTTGGGTTGACACTATGGTGGAGGAGTATGACTCCATAGTTTGTAACAGTGTTTGGGACGCAGTTCCGAGACTAGAGAACAAGTCAGTTGTGAGTTCTCACTGGCTTGATAAGGTAAAGCAAGGTGCTAATGGTAGTGTTGTTATATGGGAATAGTGTCCACATGGATGCTGCTATTCCCACTAAGATGGGTGGCTATCTTAGAAACAAAAAATCAAAGTCTACT
>APFE030855126.1:216792-302080 GCA_000404065.3 Pinus taeda | reverse complement strand
ACGGGGAGGAAATCGCCCTGAATGTTGCGTTCAGTGTATCACAATGTACAAAGCCATCGACTTGGTTACGTACGGGTGCATAGTAACCTAGTGTTTTCCTTCCATATATACCTGAAAGTATGTGGAGGCCCAATCTGTATTAGTGATGTCTAATGCAAAACCGCATAGAGAGAGCATTCCCATATACTTTACGTATTGTAACATTGCCCTATATACCAAAAGGTACGTGGATGAGCTATGATATAATCACATATATCGAATGAGGTATCACACTTGGTATGTATCGCAAACAAGTTAGTGACAGCTGCTATGTTTTACTACGTTGGAACACGTCTCTAGCCTAGAACCTCTAAATGTTTTGCATTAGGTGACAATGCTCCATTAAGTTAATTCCGCTGAATTTTAAGTTGATCTTCTTAAGAATTTTCCTTTCAAGGTTCACCACATGATTTATTTTTGCAATTTTCTAAAATGCAACTAATATGATAGGCATTCTTCTCATTCAATTGAACAATGAAAACCTTAGCTAGTAGGGATAGAGAAACCAGATTTTTGACAAAGAGCAAAGAGCACATATAATGCAATTTCCGTAGCTATTCATTTCAAGCATTCACAAACTACAATATCAAAGATGAAAGTTTTTCTTTTCAATTTACTTAATGTTAAGATGAACAAAAGGAAACTAATGCACATACAATCAATCAATCTTTTTGCAATAACGAAGACTTTACGACAGTTCCTTTTCGAAAGAAATGAAGACTTTTACAACACTTTCATTTGAACAAAGATTAATTGACTATAATCTAACTTTTCCAATGAAATGATAATGATAAAGAAATCATTTAAGAAAAATTAATCAATCAAACCCAAGTAGGCTGGAATGAGGAAATACAAATTGATTTCAAAGAAACTACAATCATTGATCTTTAAGCAAGAATAAATAGAAGGAAATTTGGAGAGAAAACCCAATCCGAAGGTGAAAATTTTCCCTAAGGTGGATCATCACAGGTCAAAGGGAGCCTAACAGCACTATAGAGCACTGCCTCTCACTCAAGGGTGCTCTGCAGAGCACTATCCCTTGACCAAGCCTTCATTGATTCCAAAGATGCCACTCAAGAGCCATCTAACCTCAATTTTTTGACCAAAAAACACTTCAACAAGGCTCAAATAGAATCAATGAAAGAAAGTAAGGTCTGTTAGGGTGTCCTAGGATGTGGATGAGCTACTTGGAATGAGGATAGTTCCCTAGCAAAGTCACTAATTTGTTTTGGAGAATCTAGTATCTACAGATAAATACTAATTCCCTGGATAAGTAGCCATATCTAGAACAATAGTTTAAAGCACTTTAGCTTTTTCTTATAAGTAATAGATAAGACAAAGAGGATGAGGAGACCTAATTGTAGTTTTTCTTTCCTCTTGTCTCCTTTGTATCAGCCCCATCGCTTCTTCCTGTACTTAACATGCTTGAGAAGTACCGGTAAACATCAACATAAGACAAAGAACCAATCAAAGAAAAATATATGTTGATTACAAGTAAATGGATTCAGATACATTCACACATATAAGCATCGCATATCAAGATAAGCATATGGGAAAAGGTGCAAATACTTTATTGAATATAAGGAAGAATTACAACCATGAAGCTTGATTCCAAGTCACTCCTCCAACTTTGGTTCCATCCACATCACATCATAAGCATGCCAATCTGGTAGCATAACAACACTTACAATACTATCAATTCTCAAACTAACATTATCTCCTTACAATCATCGAAGTCTAGCCCTTGATCACTTAGATGAGTGCTCAATTTATAGGAAGATGGAGCAGGTTTTGTCATCAATGATGGTATTGAATGGCCTTCCAAACTTATAATTTGTTCCATCGAGGAAGGGATGAGAAGATAGGATGTCTCTTAACTCATTCCTCATCCATTTTCGAGCTCATAGGAGATGATAAGTATGGGAATCATCTAGAAGGCTCTAGAAGATAAGAATATTCCACAAACCCAATGTGAATTTCGCTCAATCTCGCCCAGCACAGGTCAAAAAGGACTTAAGTGCTTTGCAGAGCACTGTGGCATGGAATCAACTGCTCTGCAGTGCATCCTTGCATGGGCCTAACTGCGCTAGTCCCTCTAGGTCATTTGAAGATCTCTTCAGGCCATGAAACTGTTTGGGAAGGAGTAATTCAAAAGGTTGACTTGTTTAGGGCATGTAGCAACTGAAATTAGGGTTTGATGAGCCCTAAAACACTGATCTGGATGATGCGAGTGATGTGCCAAAATTGATCTGTAACACTTATATTGTTTCCTAGAACCCACTAACAGGAAGCACCAAATTCCCTTCTTCTATAGAAAAATGATTAGGTTACCATGAAGCACCAAATTCATGGATTTATGTATGCACCCACTTGCAAGATGAACCAACCTCCAATATCTCCTTAGGAACCCACTAGATGGAAGCACTAACTCCATAATATGTATGTCCCAACCCACACTTAATAAGGAAACTAATACTCACTATAAAAGACAACCTCTATACCTATTTTTGGCTATGATGTCATCCACTTGGCCCTCTATTCTCCTCTGAATTTGACCTTCTATTCTACTTAGTAAAATTCACTTAACTCATCCTACACAACAATATATCCATACTACAATAACATTCAGTTCTTTTGATATCGGTCCTCAGACTATCAAACTCAACAGTTCTCGAACTTTACTCTTTTTCAGGCACTCTCAACCTTTCTCTTCTGAATATGCATTCTTGACTAGTTACAAAAACACACACTCATGTTAATCTCTCTACTCGACTCAAAACAATCCTACATCCCAGAACTTCACATTTTCAGTCCTTCATTTTGTTCCTCCACTGTAGCAATGTTATCTCTTCTAGCCATCATTATATCATCCATGCTGCTCGAGAGCATACTCAAACATGACCTCCTATTCTGCTGATCCATCTAAATGCTTGGCCTCTGCAACAGAATTAATTTTGAAAATGGGAACATGAGAATTTCTTGATGGTGATTATTAATACCTAGTCAAACAATGTACTTGAACAGGGAATTCCATGCTTATTAATTTCCCACTGTGCTCAGATTGTACTTTGTACATGGCTTCTTTGAGCTATGGTCAAATCTCCATTAATCCCCAGACTATTTTTCTCATTTAATTCTTCCTAACATGGAAGAAATGATATACATGGATTGATATCTATAAACCAGGCACATAAATTCAATTTGTGATTGTGGTCCTTGATACAAAAATCCTTGTAGTCATGCTTTACACTAAATCATATATCTAGCCGCCAACTTGTTCATATGCATAGGTGTTAAGCCCTTAGGTCGCAAAAAAAATCATTACATTTTGTTAGAAGGCCCTCGATCATAATAGCATGTGATATCTCCACAAAGCCATGACCTAGGTGTGCCTTCTGGCATTTCACAAAATTGTTAACCTCCATCCAATAGCTCTATCCCTAAACTCTATTATCCCAGCCAACACTCCCACTGCACCTTTTCTTCCTCTATGGTGAACCTTCCTAGATCATGTCTCCATCTCTTGGGCCCATTATCCTGGCCAAAACTCCCAACGTGCCTTTGTTTTTCCTTTGGGGTAAATTTTTTTGGATCTTCCTTCTAGGATTTTCCTTCTAAGGTTTTCCTTTTGGAATCAAGTCTCCATTTGTTGGGCCCATTATCCCAGCCAAAAATCCTAGTATGACTTTGTCTTTCCTCCGGGGTTAACCTTCTGGGATTTTTTTTATGAGATTTATCTTCTCATATTTTCCTTTTGGGTTTTTCCTTATAGGATTTATCTTCCAGGCAGGCCCTTATAGGTTTTATCTTATGGGATTCTTGTTGGTAGTACCTTATAGGTTTAGATCATGCAGATGTCACCAATGCTACATGGATTCATCTAAGTGGTGACACATGTCACTTAGATTTGGCCCACTTGGGGTGCCCAAAAACATGATATATGCAAGCCATGTGTCCTCCATATTGATGTCATGACAGCATCATCTTAGGCCTATAAACATTTTCCCATGCCTGTCAAAGATGACAGAGAAAATGTTCTCGGACCTTGTATTTTTCACCCAATTCCTTTGTTAAAATTTCAAAGGAAGAAACAATGAATTCAAGATTTTACATTGCACTACTCTCCATTGTTGCATTGCTGCCACAATGCCCAACCATTTACCATCCTGAGCCTTCACCTTATGCATGCACTATATTTCTTCTTAGATAGTCATCATAAGCTATCATCATCCCAGGCACTCCCTTAATCTATCACTTATAACCATCCAAGCTAAACTTCATTCAGGATGAGTTGTGTAATGGGTCTGCCTATTGGGCCAATAAAAATGGTTCCTGTTGTAGTATTTCTATGCAATGTTCACATGGAAATCCTTTAGCAGCTCCACTAACTACTCTTCCAGCTTTGTCTTATCTCCAAAATTGGCCTCCTCTTTAACCCTTCACCACCTTTAACTTATCCCATTTGAATTTTGAGGTACTTGCATTTGACTAACAATGACTCCTAATCTAGAAGGCCATTTATGGACTGCAATATACCATTGGAAAACTCTTTTTGGGAACTATCCAACTATGCCACGTTTAGGAGCCTTTGAGATAAAATCTTAACACAAAAATTGCTTCAAATCTTGGACCAAGGAACCATCATAGCTATATGATTCTATAGCTTCTCCAGATATCCTACTACTATGATGGTTGTCTACCAAAACTTGTAGCAACCATGGGACTCGTCCTGAGCTTAAAATGCATCATGCACATCAATATTGGCCCAATTTCCATCATTTCTAGCCTAGTTGGCATCAATTCCAACATAGCTGATACCACCATACATTTAGATAATGCCAATTGTGCAACAAACTCTATGCCATTGAGAACTGAGGAACCGAGCTTTCCATGTAATGAACGACCAACACTATTAATAGCCTCTGGGTATATTTCTTGTTGGCCATCATATACCATATTGTTTTCTACCTCTAAGACAATGTTCCTTTCCAAAGAGACTATTGTTGTCTCAAATGTGACATTGAGATGGGGGGGAGTGAATAAATATGAGGACAATTTTACAATTTCCCAATCTTCTTAATTATACAATCATATAGAAATGGATTGTAAAAATTATAACATCAACTAAAATAGTGCATTATCATATAAGAAACATAACAAGAAGCAATCAATACATCAAGAAACCATAAAATCACAAGGAGACACATTTTTTTAGGTGGAAACCCATATGGGAGAAAACCATGAATGTTTATCTTCAATTCATTTACATTAATTTGCAGGATCAAACCTACTTGAGGAAACTAACCCCAAGATATCCAAGTTTCCACTTGTGGTAGGCTAAAACCTAATTGAAACACAAATCTCAAAAGATGAAAGCATATTGTAATTATAGGATACAACCTAATTGAGGCTTCAACCTCGATGATGAGCAGGCTCCAACCTTCTCCAGGGTCTAATCTAATTGAGGCTTCAGCCTTGATAATGAGTGAGTTCTAACTTGCTCTAGGTTCTAACCTAATTGAGGCTCCAACTTCCTTCTTCAACCTATTAATGGACCTCTATTTCATATCATTTTCAAATTGGATCCACCATCATCATATATCACTGAGTTATAAGGAATATCATAACATATAATCTTCAAATAAAACTTCCAGCGATTATGCTACCATAAAATTCATATCAATCAATTTTTTTTGTTACCAAACTACTTCTCATACTTTGTTTCAAATACATCTTAAATTTCGTCATTTAAACCCCTATTTGGAACCTATTTCCTACTTGTATCCATAATTCCTTCAACATGATCATAGATCTTATAATCAAATACAAGAGATGTTGATAATCAAATAAGTGTCAAAAGAGCATCATACCTTCTAATTACATTCATCTATGATCATTGATCATCCAACTTCTTATGGAAATGAATTTGGGCCAATATTGACTCGAAAAATCCAAATTAACCATATAAAACTTTATAATAACTCAAATATTCTACATAACATTCTTTTATGGGTGATCTCTTGGATTCTAACACTGGCCACTAGTAATTATTAAACATGCAACAAATTGGAAGAATAGATAAAAAATAAAATATAACCAACCTGGCGAATCTACGACCACCAATATACCACATATATATGTGGTGGGCTCCAGTATTGTAGCAATAATGCTGCAACTCTTGGGGCTTCCTTCTTTACTTTTATCAACCCGGTAGTTCGTAACAAACTTGGAAGCATTGGTGCTGTATGCACAAGTACTAGCTCTTACTGCAGGTTGTCACTTGGTGAGTTGGCGCAAGTTCGCTAGGAGCTTAAGCCAAATTCGATTAGTTCTTAGAAGAAGTTGTTAACTGTGATGAAAGGAAACTAACTCTACAAGGGCTATTCTACTTGCAAAAAGAGAAGGAAAACTGAAATGAAATGCAAACCTTAACAAACCCTAGCAACCCCAGTTTGCCTATTAACCCTACTTTTGCAAGAGAAGAGATGGAAACTAATGAAATGAGTGACATTGAATACTGAAGAGGTAAATTTCATTTATTCACGCTACTTCTGAAAAGAAATGAGAAGAAATCATCTTTTTGTACTTTTGAGTGTTTTTATGTGCAATTATTATGCTTGTGATTTATCTAGTTGAGACTGTGCACATGTTTGGTGGCAAAGGAAGATGGAGTTGGCTTTTGTAGAGGGTGAAGAAGGTGTGGAGAGGTCCAAAGAAGCCCCTAGTACCTTTCTAAAGGTTTCCATAGTGATCGGACTTTGAAAAATCACTCACGGAAAGTTCTACAGGAGGTTGCAGGGCATCTACAGGAGGATCTATAGGAGGATCTACAGGAGGAAGCCAAAAGTTGTTTTTGGAGTTTTGAAGGTGGAAAAATGATGGAAAAGGTAAATGAAGGCTAGGTGAAAGTGTTTAGGTGTCTAGAACTTGTCAAGGAAGATCAAGGACGAATAGGATGGTTGGATTTGTTCGAATGAAAAGAAAGCAACTTTATGGGAAACAACACAGAAATTAGGGCATATTGGCGAAATGTTGTGAATGAGTTGGGAAACCTATGAGAAGTGAACTGGTGCTGGTTGTTTTATGGAGGGATGGTGAGCTAATGTGTCATGCAAGAGATCTTCACATTTACTTATCAAAACTGACTAAAGAAGGAATTAAAAACTGAATTTTGTCTAGCTTGACCTAATTTCTGACCTACAAACAGAAAAATGTTGAACATTACCTTATGAACAGAAAAGCATGTGAGAGAACTATGGAAAAAGAATAGGAAATTATCTAAGCAAATGAATCTTTACCAATATCAACTTTTCCAAATCAAGTTATCACACTAGCAGTTGCATGGAAGAGCAAAAACTGTGTTTTTGGTGGCAGCAGTAGTGCCTTGACCTCAAATACTAGTCCCAGGAAGGGAGAAAGGATATAAATACTTGTTGTTGGCCTTTTTGAATCTTATTCTATCACTGCAGTAACCTAATTGAAAAACTGATACAAAAAATAACTATGCAAACCATCAAAAGCAACCTAATCTAACAAAGTAAAATGAATCTATGCAACATAAATTAACTCATGAATGGAAGCAAAAACATTTAAGTAAACAAAGGAGGTGTTGTGCAGCTTGGGTTGGGCCCTAACCCAAGAGCTTTAGCCCTCTGAAAGAGATCAGTGTTGGCTCAGAAACTGTTTTGTTTTCATTATTAAAAATAGCAGTTACATTACATAATTGTTCTCAGAAAGGAACTCGAAAATGAGTTGAACACAATGCTACAAAAAAGTGCGAAAATATACTAATAACTGGCTAACCTACTGAGGCTCAAAGCCTTCTTATTTATACAAATGGGAACTTCCAATAGTCCTCCTAAAATCAAGGAACTCGGCTTCCTAGAACTGAGGATAAACAACAGTCCTACTTGACTTGCTCGGTTGCCCCTTGGAATCATCAATGTGGGTCTTTGTGCTCCAAGTTGCTAATGGAGGATTCGAGGAAAGGGGTCATTAATGAAGGAGACACCCCCCCTACAAGTCCTCTTCCCTGTTTTCCTCGAGTTTGGCTGCCATTTTCTCATAAAGTCCTTGTCTTTGTCCAAAATTGTCCAAAAAATCTACATAAAACACTCATTAGACTACATGGCAAAGTGACTAACCCAATTCACTCTAGTAGCATAAATATATTCAAAAACATGCAGCAAACTAGAGAGAATGGTGGATTAAGTCAAAATAAGTGGCAGAATGAGCCCATATAATTATCAATTTCTGGGGCTCATCATCACCCCCTCCTAAATGGGTTGCTCATCCTCTGAGCAACTAATCTAACTCTTCATCTTTAATGGCTCTAACAGATTCCCTGACATCCCAAGCCTCTAATGTGATGTCTTCATCTTTATCATAGAAACATGATTTCCTATCCACTTCTTCCCATTGTTTCTATTCTTCCTCCTCCTTGACTCCTTCCAACAGTCCTAGCAGTAGTGGGGGACTGAATTTAAGGCTAATCCAATTGGCTTTAAAAATTTTCATTGAAGGGCACTCTCCTCATGGCTTCCCTCATCCTGTTTCGGGAGTGATACTCCCTGATCCTTAATCTATGTGGCAATGTATTCCACCTTCTCATGCAGGCATGAAGGTAGTCATCGCCAAACAATATCTCCATATCCTCGAAATGAGCAATAGTTTGTGCTTGCTTGTCAACATAGTCAGGGACAACTTGAGGATTAGCTGCAAGGTGTTGGTGGGCATAGATGAGAGCCAAGGGTTCTACTGGATCTACACTAATCATCAGGGGCTCACTCAGCTCTTTTGTCATCATTTTCTGGATTTCCACTGCTCTCTTTTCTTCATGGATCATCGAAGATGCCATAACCATTAGCTGCAGGTCTCCCAATGTAGCATTTCGATCCCATAAATTCATGTCAATAAGTTCCATGTTGTGTAGGTAAAATTCTGCTAGCTTTTCTTTATCCTCAACTGAGATGTGATCACATAAATGGATAAATTGGCCATAATCTTGAAATGGTATTCTACCCCTCTGGGCTAGTGTCTTAATCTGGGATTGGAGCCACTAATCTTTGAGGTACAGTGCATATGATTTGGTTGGCTACCTGCACTGTAATGCCTCCATTACCCAGCTAGCCATGCAGGCTAACTGGGTTTTCTTTTCCTATATTTTCCTTTTCAAATTCATCACTTTAGTTTCTGTCTTGGATTCTTTTTGTTGTTACTGTTTCATCAGTGTCTCACTATCTTTCTAGGGTTCCTCTTCTTGTTGTTGTCTCTCTGTTACCTCACTATCTGCCTGGGGTCCCTCTTTCTGTTGTTGTCCTTTCAATATTGACAGCTCATTTCCTGCTTGAGGTTCCCTTTCTTGTAGCTACTTTTTCAACAATTCATTTTCTTCCTGTAGTTGAGCTCTTCTGATGCTTTTTATATGCCTTACCATGCTCAATTCTCTGCTCATCTCTCTCAACTTGTTTTCCATGTGCCCTTTGTCTTTGACCCATTTGGATTTTGCAATCTGCATCTAGGTGTGGGTCCTAACTCTTTCCTTTTCTAGCTTGAAGAAAAGAGGCACTGCAAACTTTTGTGGGATGATCTTCCCACGTTCTAGAAGGTTGTAGTAGGAGCCTAAGTTAGGTTGAGGTCCAGGCTCTGGTATCTCTTTAGCCTTATCTTCCTCTTGGGACTGTTCTTCTGCCTTCTTTTCTAGTTTCTCAGTTTCTTTGAGCTTTTCCAATGTATCCTATAGAGAGGTCTGTGCCTCCTGTAGGACTGCTTTAGAGTCCATTAATTTGATCCTTTTCTTCCAAGTAGAGGTCTTAGGACTTCCTCTCTCGTAAGTGATGGGGATTTTAGAGGGATATTCCTCCTTTGTTATAGTAGGTGCATCCTCAATGATGATGGGTTGTTTCAAAGGTGGTTGGGGCTTTCCCACCTTGATTCAGGTGCTCCTCCGAGCTTTGAAATACAAAGATGGTTGTCTTTTTTTTTCCCTTTTTGCTTAGCTGGAGTGCTAAGTGCAGCAAGAACAATTGTTGCTTCTCTTGTTAGTGTCTCAGGAGACACTTCTTCTTGTTGTTTTCTTCTTCATCCTCTGTAGTTTTCCTGTGTCTGTTGTTTCTAATTTTGTTTCTATTGTCTTTGGTGTTGTTTTCTCCTCTTCTTGTTGAGTTTCTACCTTTCCTATGGCAATCTTTTTCTGAGCTGTCTTGGGCTTCTTCTTTCCAATTCTTGTCCTCTTCCTTTTATATGCTTTTGATGTTGTTTTCTTCTCTGCTTTAGGTTCAACTGTGGTTCTGTCATGTTTCTCCTCTTCTCTCTATTTTTCCTCTTTTTCTTCTTCTAATTGAATATTTTGTGCTTCCTCATGGCTTTCCTTCTCAAGTTCCTCTTTCTGCTCCTCCTCTTCACTGCCAGATGGATTAAGGTCATTAGTGAGATTTTTTATGTCATCTTTTGTAGTCATGTTCCTGAAAATTTCCTAGGCTATAGGGATTGTGTATGTGTGGAGGGTATCCTCTACCAACAATTTAATGAGCCCATGGTGGGCCAGTTGGTCTGGAACCCTTGCATTCAATTTGGTGCCACACTCTATCAAGGATTGGAGGAGGAAATATGGAAGACTGAGTTTTCTAGATGCAAGTAGGGCCATTCCATATCTTAGTTCATGTAATAATCTGAAATGATAACCATAGACTATATTGTATCTTCCTTCACAGGAGATATATTTCATGATTTGGTAGCTGACCTCACCCCATGGATAAGGTATACTTGTCCTTCTGATCCCATTCTCATCCTCCACGGGATGTTCATCAGGCTGGAAAAAGGTCTTTTTAGCAATCTGTCCTAGTGGCTTTTCTTCTTTGCTCTAGGGGAGCCCAAGTGGAAGACCTGTAATTATGCTATTGAATTCTAGTGTAATTTCTATGGTTAGACCCCTGAAATTGACTGTAGCATGGGTTTTTGAATGGGGTCTTAAAGATATTAAAAATTCCTCTATAACTTCTTCATCATACCCATGAAATTTCTCAAAGAAAGGCATCCAATTTTCCCTGGTAAAGAGGGCTACCACTTATGGGTGTTCGTGCAATTTGGTGGAGTTTAGAGGCTCCTTTCTCATAAAACCCCCCGTCATGATGTTCAGTGATTGCTATAAATTCTCAGGTGAGGAGGAAAGCAGCAAATTTTCAAACCTGAAAATAGAGGAATAGCTGAGGTTTTTTTTGGAACCAGAGAGAGTTTTTCGTGTTTCTTCTTTTCAAAAACAAAATTTAATTTTCCTACCCTTCAAACTCTGTTCTCAACCTTACTTTACTCCTCAGGTTGTTAGAGGAAATCAATAGTTTTTATTTTAAAAAAACACAACACAGAAAGCAAGACATTGTTTTTCTTTGACAGACCACCCAATGCAAATTCAGTGCTTTACAGGCTTAATTTCCTATGGTTGCATCACTTCTTCTTATAGGAGAATACCATGGAGGAGAAAGAGATAGACTTTTAGTGCAAAGAGTAAAATGGAGAGACTATATATATTTCAGAAAAACACAGGCAGACTTTTGTTTTCACTTTCCCTTTCTTTTTCCACCTAGTACTTTGCTTCAAATCCCACCACCTTTTGTAGATATATAACATGCAAACTAGGTTTTTCCAAGTCTACCTTCTTTTGAGCTTGAATTTGGCACAAAATCTTGAATTTTCCCTCTGCAGAGCTATTCACTGGCCTTCCTGTAGAACGACTCCTGTAGACTATGTTTCCACTCCTATAGAGTGTGATAATGCTCCTGTAGAGCCCGATAAGCGGAAGGGTTTTGAACACTGGCAGAGAGTGATTGTTTTGAAGTTCTGAAGGTGGTAGGTAAGTTGTTGCAGCTAAGAACTCATCGATGCAAATGAAAAAAAAAGGTGGTGGAGGCTTCTACTGCAACGTACTTAAGCTTCAGGCATGTTCTGTGGTGATGAGGTGTGGTGGCAGGAAGGGTACGTTATCCCCATCTGGACCGTTGGTCCCTACTCCAGTGCCATTAAGATATTTCATGTCACCTGCCCACAATCACTTCTATCATTCCCATTATACGCCACCACCACTACTTATTTTGAGTTTTTCTTCCCAAGTTGATGGACCACACGTGCCGATTACACCTTCTGAACGCTGTTTGAATTGGACGAGGCTTGTTTGAACTGGATGAGGGTGGCCAGTTAGCTGGCCACCAATTTCATTTAATCGTGACCATCTCAATGGTTCATGTAGTTTCTAAATCATATTCATGCAATAGAGGAATGGGTTTAGCCACTTACCTATTAGTCGCTACCGTGATTTGCATGCTCAAACTTTGGCACTTTGTTCATGGACTTCTACTACTATTGGCACTCGTGGCTTCTAAACTAGTGGCTTGGCTACCTCATGCTAGTGATCTTTGATCAGGAACCACTCCTTGCACGTTGTATACACCTAGGGTTGTACTGACGCTGCCTCTAGAGCTTGGTTTTTAAAGGGATTAGCTGTTACAGGAATCCTTTAGGACTATAACAACTAACTGAAGAGACAACTGAGGAAGGTTCTGAAGGAAAGGAAAAGCAACTGGTATGCACCAAGTAAGAAACAAATTAAGAATGCTGTTGTTTTATTCATCATTTAAAAAAGAAAAAAGAAAAAAAAAAGAAACAAAATTTCTGTGTTTTCTGTGTAGGGAAGAAAGAAGCGAATGGAAATGTAGTGGTGCAGGGATGGAATGGAGAGTTACGAGGATGAATGGTGGAAGGGAGGTCCACAGGTCTTCTGGAAAAAATATTTAGCCCTCTGATTCTTTTTTGAACTTGATTTCGAGCTCTTTGTGGTTTCTACAGGATCCTCCTATAGAATGTACAGAGTTTCCTTTGGGATGCAAAATTTCCAGAACAATTGAGACCGAGGCTTGGGAAAAGACAATGGCAATGGAGAAGTGAGCTATCAAGGATGTATTCAGCTTGTCCATGTCCTTTTTTTCCTTCTGTGACCCTCCTGCAATCTACAATGCATTCAAAAGAAGTTTGTTTTTTTTTGTATTTTTCTCTCTATTTTTTTTCCTCTTTTTTTTATGAGACAGCTAGGGCGCCTCCAGGAGGTTTTCACCCTCACTGCCTACCTTGGGTACCTCCAGGAGGTTTTCACCCAGGGGTCTTTTATTCTCTTTTTTTCTATTTTTTCTTTTTTTTGTTTTGTTTTTTTTTAGGGTGTGGGTGGAGTGCATGCAGAGACCTGCTCCACTACCAACAATGTTTTACTCATATTCTCAATGACTTCTTGCTTGGAGAGGGGCTTCCTATAGATCTTCAATCTATGCCCGTTGACAAGCATGGGGATGGCTTCTTCATCAATGGTCGGGATCAAAACTGAACCATTGTCATTTAATTTTTCTACTGTGTACGGTCCCAGCCATCTTGTCCTCATTTTTCCTTTGAAATCTCTATATCTTGAATCATACAACAGTGCCCAATCTCCTTCCTGGAATTGTTTTTCTTTGAGGTGTTTGTCATGCCATATTTTCCTTTGAAGTTGGACTAACTCTGAGTGGAGAAGGCCCTGCAATCTTTGTTCATCCAATCCATTTAGCTGAAGTAACCTTTCCTTTTGTGCATGGCTGATATCTAGGTCCAGCTAAGTGGTCGTCCTTAATTTGTTATATTCAAATTCTACTGACAGCAAAGCCTTCTTCCCATAGACTAGCTCATAGGGTGTGAACCCTTTGGTGGTTTTCCAGGTGGTGTTATAGGCCCAAGTGGCCTCAACCAATCGATCTGCCCAATCTTTTCTGGTGCTGCTCACTACCTTGGTCAAAATCCCTTTCAAAGCTCAGTTAGTGACTTCTACCTGTCCATTTGCTTGCGGATGATAAGGGGTGGAAGTTATGTGCTTAATTTTGTGATATGCGAGTCGGTCTTCAATCAGATTGGAGGTAAATTGACTCCCTTGATCTGTGACTAATTCTCTTGGATAGCCAAACTTGTAGAAAATATTTTCTCTCAAAAACTTAGCTACTTTTTCTTCTGTAGCTACCTTGATCGCCTTTATTTCTGCTCATTTTGTCAGATAATCAGTACAGACAATGATGTAAGATTTCTATTTTGAAGGAGGGTTGATAATACCCACAAAGTCCATGCCCCACTTCTCAAATGGCTTGAAAGTCACTTGAGATTGCAAGGGCATCTCATCCCTTGGAGTAGGTTTCTCCATCCTTTGACATCGGTCACATTGGCTAATATATCTTCTAACATCTTGATGAAGACTGGGCCAATAGTAACCTACTTGCAGAATTTTGAAGGCAATCCTCTTTGCTGCAAAATGGCCCCCACTGGGCCCATCATGACAAGTTAGGAGAATGTCAAAAAATTCCTCCTCCCTAACACATCGCCTCAAAATCTGATCTGGGTCAAGTTTGAAGAGATTGCCCCTAATCCAGGTGAATGGGGCACTTTTCCTCACAATTTTGCTCTTCTCTTTTGAGGACAGGTGTGGCAGAAACTGTGTTGAAACCAAGTAATATGCTATATCAGCAAACCATGGAGAGAGTACTGAGATAAAAAATAAGTATTCATTTGGAATTTGATCATCCATCATTACTTCTTCACCTGCAGGCAGATCTAATCTAGATAGAAAATCAACAACACCATTTTCCTTACCCAACTTATCAACAATGGTTAAATCAAATTGCTGCAATAAAGGAAACCGTCTAATAATACGAGCATTTACATCTGGTTTGTTAATCAAATACCTAATTGCAGCATGATTAGTGTTTATGAATGTTTGATAGCCAGTGAGGTAGTGTCTGAACTTATTTAGGGAATCGACTACAACTTGGAGCTCCTTTTCAGTTACAGTGTAGTTTAATTTTGCCTTAGACAAGTTTTTATTTACAAAATATATGGCATAAGGTACCTTCTCATAAACTTGCCCTAAGGCTACTCCTATTGCTTTGTTTGAGGCATTTGTATGAATGTAGAAAGGTAGGGCCCAATCTGGACCTCTCAAAATTGGGGCAGTTACTAGTTTACCTTTCAAGTTATCCAGAGCCTCTTGACAATTGTCAGTCCATATAAACTCAGCATCTTTTCCCAAAAGGCCAAACAATGGAGATGCTAGATTACTTAAATCCTTAATGAATCTTCTATAATAACCTGATAAGCCTAGGAAACTCCAAACATCTCTTACCTTTTGAGGAGGTGGGACCCTTTGGATGATGGCAATTTTTTTAGGATCCACTTGTAATCCTTGCCGAGAAATTGTATGACCTAGCACGATTCCTTCAGTCATAAGGAATTCACATTTTTCAGGATTGAGGGATAGGTTCATTTCATTGCACTTGGCTAAAACTTTTTCCAGGTTAGTCAAAGCTTCCTGGAAGTTGGAACCATAAGGGGTAAAGTCATCCATATAGATTTCCACTGAATCATGAACCAATTCAACAACTATGCTCAGTACTTCTTTCTGGAAAATGGAGGGAGCATTGCACAACCCAAAAGGAAGGACCTGGCATGCAAAAGTACCCCAATGACAAGTGAAAGTGGTCTTATCTTGGTATTCCAGGATGATTTGGATTTGGTTGTACCCGCTAAACCCATCTAGGAAGGAGAATACCTTCTTCCCTGCCAGGCCATCTAACACTTGATCTATGAAAGGCAAAGGGAAATGGTCATTCTTGGTGGCCTTGTTTAGTTCCCTATAATTGACACAGATTCTCCACTTCCCATTTTTATTTGGCACTAGCACCAAAGGAGAGACCCATTTGCTGTCAGAGATGGGGTAGATGATCCTGCATCCAACAACTTTTGCAGTTCTTCTTTGACAATTTCCTTAAGGGCTGGATTCATCCTCTTTTGAGGCTGCCTGACTGGTTTACAATATTATTTAATGTAAATGTTATGAGTACAGGTGGAAGGGTGGACTCCCTTCATCTCCTTATATCTCCAGGAAAAAGCATCCAAGTGGTTTTTCAATAAGCTACATAGTTCTTTCTGCTGAGAGGTGGATAGGGATGATTTTATCTCCAAGGTTCTTTCTAGGTTGAATTCCACATTCTTAACTAGGAGACAGGTCGGATCAGCCACATAGAGATCAACTAAAGGATTGGCTTGGGATTCTTCCACCAGTTCTTCTAATGGCAACACACTAGGGGATGGATTTTGAATCAAGTTTTCAATAAGATCATCCTCAGTTTGTGGGCCCCCCATGGTAGCTTCTAATGTACACAATGGTGTGGAATAGACTTCATCCTCGTCTTCCTCCTCCAAACAGAGAGGAAAATCTTGTTCTAACAAAGTTTGGGTAAGAGGATATAGGACTAGTTGTTTGGACATATTCCCTTCTTGATTGTCATGTTCCCAGCTTGACAACTAATGTAGGCATCTACAGTAGCGAACCAAGGTCTTCCCGGGATGAGAGGATACCCAATGATCTTTTCCTTTGGTTGGAGAACCAGGAAATTAGCAGGGTACTCCGAACAATCAATAGAGACCATTACATCTTCCACAATCCCCTCAGGGGCCACGGTGGAGTGGTCTGCTAACTACAGTATTGTTTTGTGGTCTTTCTCAGGGAGCCGTGAAGGTTGAGCTTGAGCATAGTGTCCTTGGTCATCACATTAATGGTAGCCCCTAGATCAATCAGGGTATGGGGGATTATGGTGCCATTGATGTGGACATCGACTACAGGACTCCCAGGATCTAGATATTTCAGACAGATTACCTGCCCCAACATCAGGTCGGACAGTTGTCCTATGATATTGATAGTTGGAGCATCTCTCCTGCACCTACCTAGGCACCTGAAGCACTTCTCCTTGATCATCTTCTTGTATATAGGCACATCTTTTATGGCTTGGAGAAGTGGTACCTTTACACATAACTGTTTCAATTCACCTAGAAGTTCAGTTTCTTCTGGGGTCGGTTGAGTGGTTCTAGTTAATCTCTCAGGAAAGGGTGGAGTGGCTTTTGGTTCACTTACCTATTTTTCTTCCTCATCCTCCTTAGGAGGAGGTTGGCTATTTGGGAGAACCTTCCCAGATCATAGGTTAATCTCCTCAATTTCCATAGCATAGGCTGAGCATGATGTTTCTCCACTATATACCTGCTGGGGCTATCTGTTATTATGGTTTGGGTTCATTTGAGCAAGTATTTGGGGTTTCCTTAGTGGAGCAGGAGGTAATGGTTATGGTTGAGTAGGTGGTGGAGGCAAAAGAGTGGGAGAAGAATTGTACTGGGGCCTCCATCCCTAATGAGGTGCATTCCATTGAGGCTGTGGTTGAGCATAAGAATGAAACGAATGAGAAACTGGTGGAGCATGGTATTGAGATGGATATAACCAAGGAGGGGGTGTGGACAAGGAAGGATGAGAAGGGGGACCCCAAGAAGGCATGGAAGTGGCTTGATTAGGGTTGTAATCGGTCTGGGATGTCCCTTGCATTCCCTGCTAGTAAGGTCTAGGTACATGTGGCCTCCTTTGGTTCATGAAATAAAGTGGTTCAGTGGCTCCTTCGTCCCCCTGATATGCAGCTTTAAGTCCAGGCAAGGAAGGGAATTGATTCGTAGGATGGTCTTCTTCACAGACTGAACACACTTCTATAGAGTGCAATGGACATTCATTCCTAGGATGCTTTCTAGTGCACTTGGGACAAAAGATGGCCAAAGACCTCTTGGCTTCCTCTTGTTTCCTTTTGATATGAAAGGTATCCATTTGCATGGCAAGAGTCTACCTCATCTCACTCTTGAAACCTTCCAGTCGATTCTCAAGTTCACTTCTAAGGGATGAACTGGATGAGCATGTACTGGCTAAATGTTGACTTCCCCTACCTCTCTTTCTGGCTGGCCTAGAATGGTTTCTAAACACAGTCTTTATGTCATCATAAGGTAGTTGGTATATATCTCCCCCAGCCAGCAAATGGAGGGTATCTAGAAGGTCTTAAGGGACTCCTCTGAGTAGGACCAACTTCAAAGATTCGGGGTCAAGTGTTTACCTGACCCTTTTATAACTGAGTTGAAACCTCTCTTCATAGTCTTCTAAGGATTCATCAATTCCCATAGTCATTTAGAATATTTCTTTCTTGGTATCCTTTGAGCTACAGTAGTCCCGGTATTTATTGTTAAAGGCTTGCTGCATCTGAGCTCAAGTTGCGATATTGTTTCTAGGTAACCCCATGAACCAGCGTAATGTTGCATCCTTGAGGGTAGAAGGAAACAATTTCAACTTCTTCTCGTCTTCTGCTTAGTAATAGGTTCGACAGAGAACAACAAATTCAAACAAGAAGGTATCACGATCTTCGATAGTTAATCCATGGAAATGAGGTAAGGCTGAAGGACTTATGCTTTTCATTTTTGTGTCCCCATTGGTCTCTCGGATAGGAAAGGCGCCCTCTATTCTTCCCCATTTCCTCTAATGTTTTTGTTTTCAGCAATAGTCTCAGGAGGAATGGTTTCTTGCTCTTCTTCTATTATAGGATCTTCGTATATCTCTGGAGGTTCACCGATCACTACCACCAAAGAAGAGAGAAGGGTGACTTAGTGATGTGGTGGGGGGGTTGGGTAGGAATTTTCCTGAATTGTCTCTATTGCTATGAGGCATGAAAGGAAATCTCTTTTTGGGTAATTTTTGTTTTTTTTGTTTCTGCTTGTACCTGCAACTGGAATGGATTGAACAACAAATTGCAACTAACTGAGATGAATCTTGCTGAAATGAAATTGCAAAATTGAAATGAAAGCAGGAAATGACTAATCTACTTTTGCTAAAACGGAAATTGCATAATGGAAATGAAAGTAGGAAATGACTAATCTACTCTTGCTGAAATAGAAATTGCAGAATTGAAATGAAAGCATGAAATGACTAATCTACTCTTGCTGAAATGGAATCGCAGAATTGAAATGAAAGAAGGAAATGCCTAATAAATTCTTGCTGAAATGAAATTGCAAAAGTAGGAAATGCGTAATCTACTTTTGCAGAATTGAAATGAAACAACTACTCTACTCTTACTGAAATAAACTACTTATCAGAATATTGCAGTAGAAAATAGAAGAAAAGCAATAATCACAAAATACACTGACGCTTCCCTGGCAACAGCACTAAAAAGATGGTGGGCTCTAGTATTGCAGCAATAATGTTGCAACTCCTGAGGCTTCCTTCGTTACTTTTATCAACCCGGTAGTTTGTAACAAACTTGGAAGCAAAGGTGCTATACGCACAAGTACTAGCTTTTACTGCAGGCTGTCACTTAGTTAGCTGGCACAATTTTGCTAGGAGCTTAAGCCAACTTCTATGAGTTCTCAGAAGAAATTATTAACTATGATGACAGGAAAATAACTCTATAAGGTCTATTCTACTTGAAGAAAGAGAAGGAACACTAAAATGAAACACAAACCTTAGCAAACCCTAGTTTACCTACTAACCCTACTTTTGCAAGAAAAGAGATGGAAACTAATGAAATGAGTGCCATTGACTACTGAAAAGTAAATTGCATTTATTCAGTCTAATTCTGAAAAGAAATGAGAAGAAATCATATTTTTGTACTTTTGAATGTTTTTATGTATGATTATTATGCTTGTGATTTATCTGTTTGTGACTGTGCAGAGGTTTGGTGGCAAATGAAAATGGAGTTGGCCTTTGTAGAGGGTGAGGAAGGTGTGGAGAGGTCCTATGAAGCCCCTAGTACCCTTATAAAGGTTTCCATAGTGATCGGACTTCGAAAAATCACTCACAAGAAGTTCTACAGGAGGCTGCAAGGGATCTACAGGAGGATCTACAAGAGGAGGCCGAAAGTTGTTTTTGGAGTTTTAAAGGTGGAAAAATGATGGAAAAAGGGAAATGAAGGCTGGATGAAGATGTTGAGGTGTCAATAACTTGTCAAGGAAGATCACGGATGAATGGGATGGTCGGATTTGTTTGAATGGCAAGAAAGCAACTTTATGGGAAACAACACAGAAATTAGGGTAGATTGGTGAAATGTTGTGAATGAGTTGGGAAATCTATGAGAAGTGAACAGGTGCTGGCTATTTTATGGAGGGATGGTGAGCTGAGATGTCCTACAAGAGATCAACACATTTACTTATCAAAACTGACTAGAGAAAGAATTAAAATCAGAATTTAGTCTAGCTTGACCTAATTTCTGACCTACAAACAGAAAAATGTTGAACAATACCTTATGAATAGAAAAGCATGCAAGAGAACTATGGAAAAAGAATAGGAAATGATCTAAGAAAGTGAATATGAACCAATATCAACTTTTCCAAATCAAGTTATCACACTTGCAGTTGCGTGGAAGAGAAAAACTGTGTTTTTGGTGGCAACAGTAGTGTCTTGACCTCAAATCCTAGTCCCAGGAAGGGAGAAAGTAGATCAAGAGCTTATATTGGCCTTTTTGAATCTTATTCTATCACTATAGTAACCTACTTGAACAACTGATACAAAAAATAACTATGTAAACCATCAAAAACAACCTAATCTAACAAAGTAAAATGAATCTATGCAACAAAAATTAACTCATGAATGGAAGAAAAAACATATAAGTACACAAAGGAGGTGTTGGGTAGCTTGGGTTGGGCCCTAACCCAAGAGTTTCAGCCCTCTAAATGAGATTAGTGCTGGCTCAAAAACTGTTTCATCTTCATTATCAAAAATAGCAGTTACATTACATAAATTGTTCTAAAAAGGAACTCGAAAATGAGCTAAACACAATGCTACACAAAAGTGCGAAAATCTACTAATAACTGGCTAACCTACTAAGGCTCAAAGCCTTCTTATTTATACAAATGGGGATTTCCAACAGTCCTCCTAAAATCAAGGAACTTGGCTTCCTAGAACTGAAGATAAACAACAGTCCTACTTGACTCGCTCGGCTTCCCCTTGGAATCATCAATGTGGGCCTTTGTGCTCCAAGTTGCTGATGGAGGGTTTGAGGAAACGGGTCATTAATGAAGGAGACACCCCCCTTACAAGTCCTCCTCCCTATTTTCCTCAAGTTTGGCTTCCATTTGCTCATAAATTCCTTGTCTTTGTCCAAAATTATCCAAAAAATATGCATAAAACACTCATTAGACTACATGGCAAAGTGACTAACCCAATTCACTCTATTAGCATAAATATATTCAAAAACATGTAGCAAACTAATGAGAATGGTGGATTAAGTTGAAATAAGAGGTAGAATGAGGCCATATAATTACCCATTTCTAGGGCTCATCAATATGCTACAAATTTTTTTGTCCAAATATTTTTTTACAATGTTACGGTTTTAATCTAATTTTGTTCTCAATCCTATGTAAAAGGTGGGGGAATTTGGTGACGTGGCTGGTCCACATCCAATGTAACTCAACCTTCATTGTTTAAATTTAAATGAACCTCAATACACACAAACACCTCTAAATTATTGTGCATAAAACTAGCAGGGGCCACTCCTTAGTTTCCAGTCAGTATGCCGAAACCAATACAAACCTTTCGATCTTGTGAAATCAAAACGACACTACAAGGATCATATATATGGTTGACATGTGTGCCATACTAGAATCATCACTGGTGCCTAACATAAGTAATTTGTATGAGTTCCAACCAAGCACTATAAGAATTTCTACTATCTGTGTTACTAAACAAGATTTAATCAACCAACATATATGATTTAAAAAAAATGTATTAGAACCAATCAAAAACCATTAATCTACCATCATGTCTCAAAAAATAAAATATTTGTCATATTCCAATATTGACTAGACTTACCACAATAATGAGGCTTGCTCTTATAAACAGGTTTTCTCTATATATAGAAAGATGGATACCATGATCCTAACTTCTTCTAAAGAAACATTGTTATAGCCTCCATTTAAATAGCAAGGTTCTTCCTTAGACATAATGAACAAATTTACACCATAAACATCTCAGTCAGACATAGTTGAACCTCAGTCAAGAATATATGCTCCACCTATATATTTCGACCTTCACTAGACTTGAAATCAATATTGTCATGTTTTAAGGAAACTAGAACAATAACATGGTGGTAAACCACTAGTGTACAACTTCAAATTCTAACCACAAACTAGGCATAACTAGAACTAGTACTCTATAATGGTTTTGAAATTTTCCTCCATTAGGATACTAGAATTTTCTTTGTATCAAACCAATCTAATTGAATATGAACCAAAACTACTACAAAGTTCCTTTGCATAGAACGAGAAAACATATCATTATATTTTCATACCTTTAGCTCATGATCATATGGCTATTTATAGTCATATGGTGGTCCTAGGGCTTTGAGATCCAACCAAAAACCATCTATGTATAACCATGGTTGACCATGAATTGATCCCCATATATCTGAAAATGATGCATACCTACGCCCATAAGACTATTCAAAGTCAACTATGTGCCTAGGGGCGGAAATCACTAAGACTAATATTATGCCGTCCTTCCATGCGACCATGCCCATATGACTGAGGCTAAAGGATCATTGGTCATCCATAATATGATTTCATCATGCTTAATGGCAGCCCATGAGGGCTTCCATGTGTCACCTATTTTCAATATTTTTACCAACCCAAAGCCACCAATTGTCACTGCCTTGTGGCATCCCTTAATGGTGCCACATTATCTTTCTTATTTGTCATGTCCACTATGTAACCATGCCATGTTTTTATCATCAACAAGTCCATGTCGTTGTTCAAAAGGATAGTTCCATGTGTTGTCATCCAGTAGGTCCAACAAGATTGATTAAACATATTGCAACTTATCCATCATCCAATTGTTATACTTTTAGAAGTGACATCGATTACCCTGAAACATGCACATCATTTAACATCATTAAATACTATGCAAATTCACATGCCCAGGGCCATTGATTTTCTTTGTCAATGGTGGATATACTCCAAACATGCTCGTTGGTTAACATATTAAATTTTTGGCGCTTTGCCCTAATGTTTGGTCCTTTGATTTAACATTGAAACTTCAATTAGCCATAACTTCTCATCTGGGAGGAGTTTTCCTGAGTAGGAAATATCCTTGGAAATATATTTTTAAGCTTTATGAAACCATACTATTTGTAGGATCTTTAGGACATGATAACTTCATCAAAAACTCAAATAAATTCAAGCAACTATATCTTCATATGTGGAGGCCTCGTGAAAGATCCAATTGTTATATCACTTCATAAAGAGTTTTTCTTCTTCTTTGATCATCAAATAGGGTACTAGTAACGTTGTCTCATACACCACTTTTATGAAAACACTAAGTGAAACAACTGTGATCCTAATAATGATTCCTTACTCTATTTCTTAGCATTTATGCTTCAACTAGTAGTGGAAATGGTAGGGAAAAAATAAATTATTTCGAGTAAGTTAAAAGAACATATTCACATATATCAGTGGGTAATGTAGCAATAAATGAATCATTTTCCATATCAACACCTTGACCTTCAACTTGAATAGATTGGAGAACTCTTATAGAATGTTGTTTTGCCAAAACGTTTGCTGGGATGTCTAGATGAAGAGCTTCCAAAAACTTGGGATCAATTCCTCTGCAATAGGTCCATAATTTGCATATAAAATAGATCGAGCATGTTAAGAAGCTAAAATGTCATCCCTAAGATCCTTTAGAATTTCCTATATAAATGTATTATTAATAACATTAACATCTAAATCACCATTAGAAATATTATATTGTTTCAATCGACCATTCTCTTACCTGGATAAATAAGGGACACAAATGTAGGTGTAGGGAATATAATGAAAGACGCATGAGAATAGTGGAGCTTCATGAAGCAAAGGCTCTAAATCATCCCTACCCAGCCAATATAGGGGCTAATGGGGGATGTGAGCCTACATCTTAGAGGTTAATCTGCTTTGTAGCTTCGAAAGTTTACAGTACTAAACATGTAACAATATTTGGGTGAGTTGAGTCCCATGGAGTTGAAGGCCATATCAAGGGTGGATTTCTGTTGAGAGTGTAACAACCTTGGTAAAAATTCCATCTAAAATATATATATAACCCCATGGTTAATGGGACATAAATTCCAAGTTGAATGATGGGAGAAACATCCTAGTGGGTATTGATTCGATTTATTATGCCTAAGGGAATTTGAAAAGGAAATGCTTAAGGCTTTGGAAATGTATGAGACATTAATTTCCATTTATTTATGAAAATAATGGAAATTAGGAGAAAAGAAGGTGAAAGATCACAAGTTTCATGTGAGGAGGAAAATGAAGAAAATAGAGCCCTCATCCATAAAAAGGCTTATGAGGACCAGTTGGTAAGTTATTGACAATTTTTGGTGGAGCTCTCTTCTATTCTCTCTCTCTCATTCTCTTGGATACTTAGATTTTTCTTGGAGAACTCTTAGAGGGTGTGGCATACTTGGATTTTTGAAGCAAGAAGGTAAATGAGTAGAAGGAAAGCGCAAGAGGGCATCAGGATCAACATCTACAACAATTTTTCTTGCAGGTACTGAGTTGCATGTATATTTTCCTCACTATTTTTGGCGTGCATGGCACATGCATGTGGTTTCTTGGTTATGATCTGTCACTGGCATGTATGGTTTCCTATATTGACAATGGATTTTCCTAACCTTGCTATTTTTTGGATAGGCATGGCACTTGTGGGTTTATTTGCTTGTTGTTTTTTGGTTGGTTCTCATGTTTCCTTAGCTTGGGTTGAGTTATTAGTTCCTGGAAGCCTTGGTTGGAAAAACGATCTATAATCCCTCTAATGGCTTGGGTTGAGTTACTAGTCACGTAGCCTTGGTTGGAAAAATGCTCTAGAAGCCTTGTAAAAACTTGGGTTGGGTTATTAGTCATGGAAGCCTAGCTTGGACAAATGCTCTTAAAGCCCTTGGTGGGTCGAGTTACTAGTCTTGGAGGCCTTTGTTGGATAAACACTCTGGAAGCCTGACAATAGTTGTGGGTTGAGTTACCAGTCCTGAAGCCTTGGTTAGGAAAATGCTCCAAAGCTCGGAAGAAACCATGGGTTGAGTTACTAGTCCTGGGAGTCAGGTTGGAACAAACACTCTACCACCTTGCAAGGCTAGGATGGAGACTGATTGGATGATGGTTTTGGTGGAACGTGGAATTCCCATTCGAGGTTTAGATTTTTGATCATTAATGAAAGGTTATTTCTCTTGGTATTTCTATGAGTATTATGATGGATTATATGTGGTGTATATGGTTGTGATTTCATTGATATTTCTATCCCTATTATGTTGGTTATGTATATGTTTTATGACAACAACTATGTATGGCTCTCATCATGTTTTTACTTGTAAATGAATGAACAATGTATCTATGACCTAATGGATGAAATGGAAATTAAATTGATAAGGAAACAATGCTTCATGGAGAATCTCAGATAAGTATGAGACCCCTACACTTACATTGTTTATTCACACCTGTAGGTTGCAATATGCTAAGTGTTTGACAAAATGTCTATCATGGTTAGGCTTGGTTAGGTCAAGCCCTTGATCAAGTTTTTTGTTAGAAGCTTTGCATTGGTGTCATTTATTGTCTTGGAAAGTCTCATTTAGTTCTAGGCATTGGTTTGGAGACTAGCCCTAAATAAGTGCCTTAAATCTTGCATTCTTTAGTGTAGAAATGGCTGATGATCTGAAATGATCATATGTTAAACTGAAGTAGAATTGATTAATGCCATCATTGAACCGAATGTTAACTTTAAGTGCTTTAACCTTGAGAACTGATTGAAAAGGAATGAATTGGAAACAAAATTGAAACTTATGAAACATGTAAACATAATTAATAAGCAAAAAGACACAGTGATACTAGAAAACAAGATTGATTACGAAGTTCGTCCCTGATGGACTACATCTCTGGGTCCACTTTCAAGATGGGCGTCCCTTTATTAGGATTGTATCTGAGGAGGTCGATTACACAGAAAATTAACTAGACTTATTTTGCAAGCAGGCACTTCTAGTCACTGTCACAAGAAAGCTCTCTGAATTAGCTTTCCAATACCTGTCACGATTCCCAATGCTAACTCCACATGCTCCCGTAACACTAAAAACAAAATAGCCTATGTCCTCTAGAATTTGCATACAAAACTCTAAAAACCACTCGCCCCCTTCTCCAGGAGTTAAAGGATGCATTTATAGAGTTCAAGGTTCTGTTTCTGGCTTCCATGGCTAAACATAGCATTTGGTTGAGCATTAACCATCATGTGGTCTTGGTCTTATCACTAGAGGACACCTCAGGCTAAGGGTTCATGGTGGTTGAATTAATTTAGAATAAGCTGCAACCAAAAAACCCAAAAATACCATAGGTTAACTTGGCGGCCAACAAACAATGTGCGCTAGCCTAACTTTCCATGTGAATAGCTAGGTTCCTTTGGCGGTCGACTGTCTAAAAGCCACCTACTGGTTTATCTACCCAACAGTTTTGATCTATGGTTGGTTCATGTGACAGCTATGGTTTAACAACCTCCACCTGGTTTGGCTTATCTGTCATGGTTAGCTGATCACATGTCCACATGCCCACAATTCCATAATTAGCCATGTTAACTGTAACCTCCGCTGCCTATTAACTCTTGTTTACATGCGCAGGTTACAGTTTCATAACTGCTACGGTTAATTTCAAACTCCGCTCAGTTAAATGCAAACTCTTACATGCTCACATGTTCACATGCCCATTGTGGTCTTCTCCATGAGTGGTTAGTGACCTATGGGTTTATTTTATATGGTAGAGTTTATTAGAATGCTTAAAGCAGGTTTTAGTGCTAGGGTTTAGTGTTTTAGTTTTGCAATGGATTGTTTTAACATGACTCAAATGGGTTTTTAAACTTTCACAAATGCATTTTAATGCATGTTTTAGGTATAGGTTAGGGTTTAGGTGTTAGGTGTAGTTTTTCCACCATAGCTTTGTAGTGTTAGGTCTTATTCATGGGTTTTTTAACACAATGTCTTAGGTTTTAGTCTTTTAGACTTTACATCACTTTGTTCTACGAAAACCCTTTTACAACCAATTGTCACAATGTGACATAAAAACCCACATGATGATAACCATGGACCACATTTGACAACCAAACCCCGACGAACTGATGACAGCCACATATCGACAACCAGGTACCAAAAACCATATCCTTCGAACACCATGAAAACCATATCAACCATTGAAATCACTATCGAAGTTGAATATACCAGACACTGAATGTTGACGACGAATACTGGCAAAGTTCATAAAGCTAAAGACCTCATTGATCATGATCATTTGAAGATCACTTCAACTTTGAACCACTGAAGACTCCGCTCATGTTGGACTAACAAGATCCTCCTAGATCAATCCTCTCCACTGGAAAGCTTTTGGACCACAAAAATTTGACTAGACAGATAGTAGATGAGGGTAGAGCTCCCACACTCTCCACCTTACCCTAATGATGTACCAATACATTCAATCAACCAACTAAAAGTGATAACGCTGATGATGTTGATCATGGCACATTTTGAATCTGTGAACTGTTCCATCAATTTGCAATATTCACAACTTGCAAAGATGGTTAAACAACCTGTTATGAAAATGGCAATTGAATTCTTTCCATGAAGTACCATGAATTCATGATTGATAAACATCTTTGAAAATAGTCTCTGCAGAATATTGTTCAATACTATTGACATGTATTAACAATCTATTTTGTGGAATGGCAGAAACATTCAAAGACATTTTTGACATCATATCAGCTACTTGACTTGATATACTTTCATGATCCTTGATTAGTAAGAGAACTTGCTGCAATAAACCCATCAAACTGTAAGGTGACAACTGCTGCAACTTAGTTTGTTTTTGAAAGTATCAAATTGGTTGTTGATTTGTTTGAATCACTATTTCCTCATTCATTAAATGATGTCTCCATTAATTAACACTTTTCCTTAATGCATAAGTTTCCCTTTCATGTATTGGATACTTTGATGTTGCCTTAGAAAATGTTTTGACATGAAAACAAATAGGCTTCCCCTCACTTGAAAAAAGGCTTCAAAACTGTTTGAAACATGAAATGGTGATACAATACAAGAGAAATGTAACACTGACTTTCCCCAATACGGACTTGTATCCATATAACTTATAACTCCCAAACTTGGATTGAAATGATACATTCTGACATTAGGAAGAGGAGATTTGGACATCAACTATAACTCATGTTGTATTCCCTACTTATGAGTAAGATGTCTGGGTTCTTTAAATAGAAGTGGAAAAGTTTCTACCTTCTTGACCAAATTATCTTTGAACTGAGACTCACAACTTGAACAAGTATCATTTAGATCCTTATCATTCTTTTACACAAATGAGTACAAGTCTCTTATTTGAACTTATTAATCACATCATTTGATTAGCAACAACTAAATTCAAGTGAGTTTTACTTTTATGTGTCCTAGCAATAAATTCAACCCATCATTCTTAAGGTGATATTTATGTTGTCTTCTATAAAATATTGCATCACGATCATAAAGATAAGGACTTCCTAAGACAACTCCACATATGTCTATTGGAACCACATCTAATTCCACTTCATCATTGTAGTTCATTGTAACGACAAATTTTAACCGACACTGCTTTGTGACTTTTAGTTGAGTTGATTTACTTAGACAACCTAATGGGTAAGGTCTTGGATGATTCCATGTCTCCAAACCCAAGTTCTTAACTAAATATTCAGACATCAAATTTTACTGTGATCCACTATCAAATATTGTATCTATCTTTGTGTGCTTAGAAGTTATCCTTATGTTAAACAGTTCAACTCTTTTATTCTCATTTGAAGGATTTATGTTTAATGAAGATGTAATAGTATTCAAATTTGAACTAGTGTAAAAAAATTTACCTATCGAAACTCTGGCAGTTATCCTCCTTTCATCATCTAAATTAGAGCCTAGATCTTGTTGGATCGCTGCATTTTCTTTCTTCTCCTTAAGGAAATTCTTTGGCTTAAGTTCGGGATGAAGTTTCCAACACCTAGATTCATCATGACTGATTCTCTGGCAATGAGAACAAGTAGTTCTTCCTTTCTGAACTGTCATTGATTTATTTCCCTTCCAATAGTTCTTCCTCTTGCTATCATTAGAATCCTTGATTTCCAACTCTTTGGATGATTGTGGTGAAAAATTGAATGGTATACCACCTGATTCAATATGTATGGCTTGAACACACACCATCAAAATCATCAGGATTAAACATCAATAATGTATGTTGCAAATATGAATGTAAACTGCCGACGTATTTTAATAAGGTTTCATGTGTATCCAATGAAATACCAAGTGTCAATGCTTTATTTATGAACTCCTAAGTAAACTCATGAACACTCTACCCTTTACCTTGCCTCAAATGTTGTCAATCAATAACAGCTTGTTGCATGTATCCTAGAGGACAGAATTGTTTCCTAAGAGCTTTTAAAAATGAAGGTGAGCAAATGACTTTACCTTTCCACTTTACATCTATCTGAGTTTTACTTTCCCACCAGATCAAAGACGTTCCCCCCATTCTAAGTGTAGCTAATTGAATTTTCATTTTATTGTCAGAAATTTTCTATATATGACAATACACTTCTAATTGCTTAATCTGGTTATCTAACTTTTCAAGATTCATTTCACCATCATAAATAGGTAACTCAAATTTTACATCAAGTTTCAAAATAGATGTTTTCTTAGGTTTCTTTTCTGTTTCAGATTCTAAACTAGAAGAAGAAGAAGAGGAAGATGATGATGATAATGATGGAGATGATGGAGGTGTAGGAGGTTTATCAGCCTTGCCTTTACCTTTATCCTTCTTTGATGTCTTTGAAGAAGAAGCTTCATCTTTCACCTTCTTATCTTTGTAGAGTTTTCCCAACATTTGCTACATACTCAAGAATGCTTGTTGAAACAGTTCCTCACTCGTCTTAGTTTCTAGAGTTTCACCTGTATCAGATCCTGTCATGGTCGAATTATGAGGGACTCTTCACTTTCTAATCTCTGGATCAAACTCCTCGTGTGTTCCTTCTCCACGTTGGGACTTAGACCTGGTTAACATTCATTGGAAAAATTCTTCAAATGTAACTTGATCTGATACCAAATTATATGATCTAAAATGATCGTATGTTAAATTGAAGTAGAATTGATTAATGCCATCATTGAACTGAATGTTAACTTTAAGTGCTTTAGCCGTGAGAAATGATTGAAAAGGAATGAATTGACGACTAGATTAAAACTTATGAAACATGTAACGAAAATTAATAAGTATCAAAACACAACGATACTAGACAACAATATTGATTACGAAGTTCGTCCCTGATGGACTATGCCATTGGGTCCGCTTTCAAGATGGGCATCCGCTTTATTAGGATTTGAATACGAGGACGTTGATTACATAGAAAATCAACCATAATAATGTGCATGCAGGCACTTCTAGTCACTATCACAAGAAATATCTCTGAATTATCTTTCCAACACCTATCACAGTTCCCAATTCTGGCTTTGGATGCTCCGGTAACACTGAAAACAAAACAACCTATGTCCTCTAGAATCTGCATACAAAACTCTAAAACCACTCTCCCCTTCTCCATGAGTAAAAGGATGCATTTATAGAGTTCAAGGTTATGTTTCGAGATTCCATGGCTAAACATAGAATTTTGTTGAGCATTAACCATCATGTCTTTGAAGAAGAAGCTGCATCTCTCGCGTTCTTGTCTTCATAGAGTTCTCCCAACATCTATTACATACTCAAGAATTCTTGCTGAAACTATTCCTCGCTCACCTTAGCTTCTAGAGTTTCACCTATACCATACCTAGTCATGGTCAACTTATGAGCGACTCTTCGCTTTCCAATCTTTGGATCAAACTCCTCGGGTTTTCCTTCTCCACGTTGCGACTTAGACTTGGTTAACATTCACTGGAAAAATTCTACAAATGTAACCTACTCTGATACCAAATTATCTAATGACCATGCTACTGTTATATCACCTTTCACATGAACGCGGCTACGGTTATGGTTTGGAGCTGCTCCAATGTGGTGATGGTTACCATGATGGTTAGCCTTCCGCTCATGTGAACATAGCTATAGTTCTGACACAGTTAGGACGTTGTGGTTAGGGACTATGAAATATATTGTAATGTTTTTTTTTATGTCTTATGTGTAATGTTATGTATTTTCATGGCTCGAGATGGTTTGTAGCATAGTTTTAATGTATTTATATACATTGTGTAGTTTATAGGTTAGGTTTTTAGGTGTTAGGGCTAGGACTTAGGTTATGCATTATGGTTTTAATATGATGTCTTTAGAGTTTAGCCTTTTGGATTTTGTCAAAGGAACAAAATAAATCCTTTTACAACAATTGTCACAATGTGACATAAAAACCCCACAAGATGACCTACTCCATCCAAAACAACCAAACCCCAGCGGAACTGAAGACAACCATATGTTAGCAACTAGGTACATATCCTTCAAACACCATGAAAGCCATATCAACCATTGACATCACTGTTGAAGTTGAATATACTAGACACTGAATGCTAACAACGAACACTGGCGAAGTTGATAAATCTCAAGAGCTCATCAATCATGATCATCTAAAGATCACTTCGAATTTGAACCACTGAAGACTCCGCTCATGTTGGACTGATATGATCCTCCTGGATCATCTAAAAAGGACTTTAGTCTCTGCCTTGCAGGCATTGTGGGAGCGACTATAGGGTTCCATTCACATGCATGCCATGTCATGGGAGATACTTTGGGTTTAGTTCATTGAAATGCTATGTTAACTCAGGGGTTGGGCACCTGGAGTGGTGAATTAGATCCTGGCGGTCCTGAAGCACCTAAGGGAGGTATGTAAGGTCATTTTTTATCGACTCCATTTCCTTAAGGTTACCTAGGAGTTTGAGTCTTATCATAGTGGACTTTGGTGGGATGTTTACCACGACTGTCTAGTTGCTTGGGAAGATATCGGAGGAGGTTGTTCCAGAGTGGTATTAGAGCATGGTTTCGCTCTCCTTAGGTTGTGTGTTGATCATTATTTCATGTTGGTTGCATATGTGTTCCTTATGCATGTAGTCTATGTTCTTGTTGCATTTGAATGGTGTTGATCATGGTCGTAGTGATGTCACCATGTGAAGGTTGAAGGTGTTGTCGTGGAGCATGTCTTCATCTCTGTATGGTTGATTATGCATTGTTATGTAGGTTAGTGTTCACATGTCATCAAATGCATGTGAGGTGGTTGTTTTTGTCATGCATGAGGTCATAGTTTGTGTAGTTGAAATGGTCATGCATTGATGATAGGAGTCTAGATAGAATGGCGTGTATAGGGTTTTGCACTCATGTGTTATATCTATATATGTAGTTGTTATGCATGTATAGCCTTGGTTAAATTTATGCATGAATAGTAGGTCAAAAATTCCTTGTGAAGTCATTGTATAAAAATTTAGGTCATTATGGTGCTATTGGTTGTTATGATGCTAATGTGTTGGCTGAGGAAGAACATGAGATACAAATCATTAAAGTGGAGTTGCAACATTGGACCTCAAGGCAAGAGCGGATCGTCATGTAGGTATTTTATGTTTGACATGCAAGTATGTAAGTTAAGGATTGTCATATGCATTAGGTTTATATACATTATGTTTATGTACATGTTTTTGATGTTATGGCTACGTACATGATAGATGATAGTTAATTAGTATAGTCACATGCACATGTGTCATGAATGATAGTAAGCTATGCTTGTATGCATTGCTATTTTTCTTTTATGTTAGATAACTTGATAAAAATGGTATATTTATCATGCTAAATTTGATTGGACTATGAAGATCGATATGATTATGATATTCAAGTATGAGCTGATATATTTGTGATGACTTCACACACATCGTTGTTATGCATGAACAATAAATGCTATGAGTTTATGATGTGAACATGTTAGTTAGTTAGTGTTATGGATATCATGATCCTAATTATGTTTGAGTTGACATGTTGTAAAGTTATATTTTGCTAGGTTTATTATATAGACAAGATAGCCTCCCCTCATCTAGTTGATTTATTTAACGTGGTACGTTTTCAAGTTGGTTGAATTTTTTATGAGTTGCATAATACGAGTATGTGTTCCAATGATGTTGTTCTGAGATGATTGTAATAAAACATATATGTTGAGAGAGTTGAGATGTACTTGAGTATAGTAGGTGATATTTGTAGCATTATGTCTAATGATTATGAGTTGACTATGGATTATGACATGGTTGTTTGTAAAGTTTTATTTCAAAATGATAGATATGATTATCTTTATATTTGGAACGTGTGATTGACATGAGTAAACAATTGCAATAAACATGCTTGGTATTAGTATGAAAAGGAAATATATGATATGTTTATATAACTAATAGTTGGGTGATGTAACAATACGCAATACGCATCAATTGCAACAAGGTAAAAAGGATAAAATAAAGGAATTGGACAAGAATTCCTTTGGCTATGTTTGGAAACCCTAATTCCAAATGAATGATTGCCTCGCATACAAGAAGTCTTCTTAACTTTGATTTTGTCTCACATTATGTGGATATGTCATATAGTCATGAACATGTACTTGATAGGTATATTAGCCAGTCTCTAGTTTTAGGTGGATATGTTAAGGGAATTGGAGTCCCATGAGAGATGGCATGGATGTGTTCAGTTGCAAGCAACGTGTTTGGAACAACAAGGTAAGCTAACTAGTATGTCATTATGTTTAGTTATGCATTGACAATTATGTGTTTATGGCAATATTATGCAGGGGATTGCATGGAAAGGAAACTGCCATGAAATTATGAAGAAGGTTAAGGTTGAGCTTTCCTTGGGAACCATGGGGATTGCATCATGGTGTTTTTTGTTAGTCTTGTGATTTTGGTCTTTTATGATTGTTGCACTTGAATGGAGATTTTGATTGTGTTCGGTGCATAACTATGCTACTTTGTTTATGGTGTCATATTATTGTTAGCTTTCCATGGTTTTCTTCTTGTTTTCTTCTCGATCTTTCCTTTATTCTTTTAAGTTTCTTGGGAAATAGTTGGGGAAGGAGGAAATTTAATGGAGATCAGGGAGAGATGTGTGGTACCCAATAGGGAATGTAGAACTCAGATGAAGCTTTGTGCATGAGTAAGCACAATAGAAGGTAAGACTATGATAGTCAGTTGGATTGATTGGGTCCATTGTGGTAAATGGATGATGACATGATAGTCATGAGAAATGTAACCAAGAAGGGTAAAGTAAATGGATCTGATATGTCAGGTGCCTTGGCTATGTTGGTCATTGACTGACTACATCATTATTATTTTAAGTTAACGTTTATATGTATTTATGTGTATGCATTCATATCGTTGCCTGACAGGATCATGATTGTTTATGATAATGCTTGTATATGTGTATGTATCTATGTATCTATGTCACTATCCGACAGGGTCATCAAGAATCGTTCTTATGGAGGAATGATCATTTATGCAGGAAAATGACATGAAGAGGTTCCTGGTCTTACAAGGAATCAATTTGGAATAGTAGTCATGAAAAATATATGAGGTTAGTATCATGTGTATATGAATTGATATTGCATGCTTGTGTTATACCTATGTTTATTTTATGACAGGTAGTTATGAGGGATGCATTAACAAAATGAAAGCAGTGTGGTCTGCGACATGCTGGGACATGCATGGATAAGATAATGGAAGAAAGATTTCTTGGTAGAGATAGTGTGATTTTGGATGTGTGGTACTATTGTTGTGCATATGTTGTCTATGTTGTACATTTTTTATCTGTGATGTTATGTGAGTGCATTGTTGTATGTATATAGTGTGTGTACATGATGTTATGCAATGATTATGTACAAGGTGGTACAAATAGTGTTGTGTTCATATGGTGCTCTACACATGTTGGATATGCAATGGTGTGTACAAATGACGCTATGTACATGTTCGATATGTAGTGTTATGTACATGTAGTGTTGTGTGCATGTTGTACATGTGGTGCTATGTACATATGGTGTTGTGTGCATGTTGTGTTGTGTACATGTTGTAGAAGTGGCGATATGTGTAGGTTGTGTTGTGTACATGTCATTCATGTGGCGTTGTGTATAGGTGGTGTTGTGTACATGTCATGTATGTCATAATATGTACATGTGGTATTGTGTACAAGTTATACGTGTGGTATATTATACATTTGGCATTGTATATACATCGTGTAGGTGGTGTCGTCTACATGTGATGTTGTGCACACACTGTGTAGGTGGTTGTGGTGTACAGGTGGTACTGTGTACACGTATGGTACTAGTGTATATGTAGTATTATTTGTATGTCGTACATGTTGTGTTGTGTACATGTAGTACTATCTATGTGCATTGTGTAGTCGTCATATCATGACATGTGTATTCATTTTTTTGCACTCTGTGTGGGTACATGTATTGTGTGGCATTGTACATCAGGTATAGATGTATGAGTTGTGTTGTATATTAGGTGTATGTGTATGAATTTTGTGGCGTCGTACGTAGTGTGTAGAATGTATGTATTGTGATGTACATTGTGTATGTATACATGTTGTGTTTTTTTCGTACATAGGACATAAGAGTATGTATCGTGTTGTGTTGTGTTGTACACTAGGTGTAGATGTATGTGTTGTATGTCAAGTGTATATACATGTATTCCATGGTGTGGTATGTCGTGTGTGGTTGTATCTATGGGATATACACTATGTGTGTGTGCACATAGTTGAGGAGAAGGCAATTGGTGTTTATCAAGTCTTGCAACCGATCTAGAGTGTGTATGGAATAAAGACAAGGTAGAAGCTAAGGATCAATTAAGGATAAGTATCAGTATTTTATTTCAGTTTAATTATGCATGTTATTAATGATTCTGGTTTATGATGATTACATGTGATTTATGATTTTCGTTCATGATGGTTACATGTGAGTAATGATTTTGATCTATGATGATTGTGTTCTGATCCAACCTAATGTGACATATTTATATATGATGATTTGGTCAAAGATGCTAGTTTGACTTTTTGTGATAGAAAGTAAACAGGATTACAAGTGTACCTTATTGATGAGCTACCGATGAGGTATGTTTTGAATATATTTCAATTTATTTTAAAACTAATGTAAATTATGTGCTTGGTACAGGAATTCATGGACATGCCCAGTTGGGTGGTTGAAATTGACTGCAAGAATTAGTAGCGTCAACAAAAGGAATAGGAAAATGCAGCAATATGTTGGTAAAGAACTTCAAGAGCAGGGCCATTGTGGGACAATGCTACCTAATAATGTTCATTGATTTCCATGAGCATGATATGATTGGTATGATGGTTTCAAGCAGGTATATGGCTTTGTTTTGTATCTTTCAATGTGAGGAAGCCTCGCCAATGGATGGACTGCCTAGGATGGGGGTGCCAGCGGAATGTGGAAGGTGAGTGACTGCATGGAAGTGGTTGATTGGATTTCCCAAGGGACTGTGTAGTAGAAAAGGGAAGATTAGGGATGGATATTTTTTGGTCATTAGCATTTCCATATGGAATTAGATATGAATTGGGAGTGCGCCCTAGGACAATGAGCTGGTAACTGTTCACTGAGAAGACAAGTGGCATGGGATCATAGTGTTGGATATTGCATGCAGCTTTGACTTTGGTAGTGGATTCTAGACTTCATGGGAAGGGGCTGAATACTATTATTACTTCAAGGGTGGAGGTGTTCCAGTTTGGATTCCCTTGTTGTGGATGTGGGAACTGTATCCTTTTTATTTACTAGTTGAGCAAATGTGTATTATTGTGTATTATTGTAAATATTGTATCAATATGGATTTATAAAGCTCCATAGAAAATATGGTTATTTGTAAATACAATAATGAGATGTGTTATAAAGCTCCAGTAAATGGTATGTTTGTCCTGTCTCAGCAGTGGTCATTGTAAATACTACAATGAGTTATGTTATAAAGCTCCATGGGTAGTATGTTTTATTTCTAGTAGTCTTGATGATTATAGGTGTCATTGAACACCTATGATGATGTTACCCCGAGGGGGAGGGTTCTGTAATAGACTTGGAGAAAGTTCCATCTAAAAAATATATAAGGTCGTGGTCGATGGGACACGTATTCCAAAATGAATGGTGGGACAAACATCCAAGTTGGTGTTGATTCAGTTTATTATAATGGCTAAGGGAATTGGAAAAGGAAATGGATAAGGTTTTGGAAAGGCATGAGGCATTAATTGGAATTTATTTATGAAAATAATGGAAATTAGGACAAAAAGGAGGTGAAAGGTCATAGCTTGCATGTGAGGAGGAAAATGAAGAAAATAGAGGTCTCATTCATAAAAATGCTTATGAGGATTAATTGGTAATATTTTGACAGGTTTTTGTGGAGATATCTTCTATTTTCTCTCTCTCCTACTATTGGATACTTAGATTTCTCTTAGATCACTCTTGGAGTGTGTGGCATACTTGGATTTTTGCAGCAAGAAGGAAAAGGAGGAGTGGGAAAGTGCGACAAGGCATTGGGATCAGAAACTACAATAGTTTTGCTTGCAGGTACCAAGTTGCATTTATATGTTCCTCATTATTTTTGGCATGCACGTGGTTTCTTGGTTATGATCTATCACTGGCATGGAGGATTGCCTAGATTGACAGTTGATTTTCCTAGCCTTGACATTTCCTGGATAGCTATGGATATTGTGGCTTTATTTCCTTGTTTTGTTTTGGTTGGTTCTCATGTTTCCTTAGCTTCGATTGAGTTATTAGTTCCTATAGCCTTGGGTGGAGAAACACTCTAGATGCCCTATAATGGTTTGGGTTAAGTTACTAGTCCTATAGCCTTGGTTGGACAAATGCTCTAGAAGCTTGACAACAATTGTGGGTTGAGCTACTACTATTGGAGCCTTGGGCAGACAAACACTCTAGATCCCAACACTAGTTGTGGGTTGAGTTACTTGTCATGGGAGCCAGGTTGGAACAAACAATCTAGACCCCTGAAAGGATGAGAGAAACACCGATCAGATGAAGGTTTTGGTGATGTCTGACCGTGAGGTGGAATCACTATTTGATGGGTTGAGGTGGATGGCCTATGGAATCCCTGGATGGTTTTTTATTGATGTTTTCTTTGAGATCCCACATTCATTCTTTGAATATGTCACAAGGGTGAATGACTGAAGAGATATTTGGCTCAGTGATTCCACGGGTGGATGGAATGTGGAAGTGGCATCCTAGGTTTGGATTTTGCAACATTAAGGAATATTTATTTATCCTAGTATTTCTATGAGTATTATGATGGATTATATGTAGTGTATATGGCTATGATTTCATTGATATTTATTTCCCTATTATGTTGGTTATGTATATGTTTTATGACAACTATTATGTATGGCTCTCATCATGTTTTTACTTGTAAATGAATGAACAATGTATCTATTACCTAATGGATGAAATGGTAGTTAAAATTATAAGGAAACAATGCCTCATGACAAATATTAGATAAGTATGAGACCCTAAGCTCAGATATGTTATTTACACCTGTAGGTTGCATATTTACTAAGTGTTTAACAAAATTTCTATCACGGCTAGGCTTAGTTAGGTCAAGCCCTTGATCAAGTTTTTTGTTAGAGGATTTTCCTTGGTTTCATTTATTTTCTTCAAAAGTCCCATTAAGTTTTAGGCATTATTTTGGAGGCTAGCCTTGAAAAGTGGCTTAAATCTCGTAATATTTGGCACAGAACAGGCTGAAAAAGAATCTAGTCTCTCCCTTGTAGGCATTATGGGAGTGACTATAGGGTTTCAGTAACATGCATCCCTTTTCATGGGAGAAACTTTAGGTTTAGTTCATTGAAATTCCATGTTAACTCAGGGGTTGGGCACCTAGAGTGGTGGATTAGCTCCTGGGGGTCCTAAAGCACCTGAGGGAGGCCTGTAAGGTCTTGTTTTTTCGATTCCATTTCCTTAACGTTACCTAAGAGGTTGAGTCTTTCCATAATTTCCTCTTGTCTCATGTTTACCCCTCTAGCTGGTTGCTTAGGTAGATGCGGGAGGAGGGTGTTACAGAGAGAGGATGAACAATGTGGTCTATGGTTGGGAGGAATATCAAAGGTCTACAACTAGTAAATGTAATTGTTATGACCCAAAAAATATCACCTATCCATTTCCTACTAGGTTGATCAAAATATACTATGTAGGATGGGTTTTTTACACATTAACCACTTTCCCCTTGGCAAATAATTTAGTGAACCATTTTCCTAAATTATTTCTAACCAATTTTTAGTTAAACACTCTAGAATAATTAAATAACTCATTATTTATTTATTATTCCACATTTATCCCCTATTTTTCTCTCATGAAATAACTATTAAACCATTATTTAATAATTATTTCAAATCTGCTTGGATTAATCCTCACAAAGTAATTAATAAATCATTTTTATTTGTTAATTGATCTAACCACTTGATAAATAAAGATATTTAATCATTACTAATAATATTTCCCTCTCAAAAATATAATAAAGTATTCATAGCAACTATATTTTGGTTTAGTCTATAATATTTTATTACTTTCTAAATCTAAATCTTTATAAATAAAGGGGTTTTATCCTCATTCTTCACCATGACGATTCTCATTGTCCCTATTATCATCATGTGACATTTGAGCTCCCATCTTTGAGTTCAAGACTCTGTTACCACTTTTTTTCCCATAACATACAATGAGAGAAAGAGTTGAAGCCAAAGTGAAGAGTATCCAAGTACCCATCCCATAAAGGAGGATTTGCAGACCCAAGTATTCATTTTCTCCTCGTCAGGTCTGAAAATTATTATTTTTAATACTAAAGATAAATTTCTACTATTTCCATTGGGTTCTTAATATATAGTTTTTTGTTATGTTTTTTTATATATTTTCATGTTATCCACTCCAAAGCTTTCATCATTTGATTTGCGGTTTTAGTGAGCATATTAACAGTCATCATTTATTGTTAGGTTGTTTTTCACCAACAACTTAAGTTGATAATTTTAGTACACATTACAAAACTTCAATAATAACAAATGGTGACTCCACTAGGTCTTCAATCATCAACAAATGCTGACTCAATTGGTTTAATTCAAAACCTTGATAACTTTTATTTCAACATTTTTCAATATTTCTACCCTTTGCTGGAAAATTCTTGCTTCTATTGGGTTTCCATATCTTTTTTGTAGGTCACATGTACCAACGACAGAGAAGGTTACATAATATGGAATAGATCTACTGAGCAGGACATTCATTGGGAGAGAATACTTTTTGGACGAGTAACCGCACCCTAGAAACACACTTTTTTTACCAGTTTCTACATCTGGGTGGACTTAACAAGTTATAACTCATGTCCTCCTTTTTTCTATATTTTTTTCATAATTTTCATTTTTTGGCCGAGAGTTTTGCCTATGTGTCTGGAAGGGTTTTTGTGGTATTATTGGTCACCCCTAGGCCTAGATTCTCTTAGTATTTTTCTCATTTTGAGGAAGGAAAAAACACTTTAGGGTTTAGAATACACCGGTTCCATTTAGGAGAAAAGTTGTTGAGTTTAGGAGTATAGTTTATATAACTTTCAACTAATGTTTTCCAACATTATTTGCATCATCTTCCAGTCCTTTTTATGCCATAATTACAACCCTTTCTTTCCTTATGAGACTTCTAATGCTTTTATTTTTAGGATCCTCTTGAGCATCCTCCTTTTTCTGGAGTTTCTTTTCTGCTATTTGCCAACACTTTGCCTCTTGTTTTTTTTGTTTTTTTTTCCATCATTTCAACATATTTGGCCCTAGACCTTAGTACCTATAGATATTAGATATTTTTGTCCTTTAATTCCTTTGGTTCACTTCTTTTTTCCATCACTTTTATTGCTGCTTCATATCCCTTTTTGGTGGAGAATTGTGTGCTTCAACTAGATTTTTATTTTAATGTTCATTTCCAGTATTATTTACAGTTTATGCACTTTATTGTTCAGTAGCATTGACATCATAAAAAATGCTCAATTAACTCATCCATTGGCACATTATACACACACTCACACCCTAAGAGAATGTGATCTTGGGTACATGCTCCAAGCTAAGACTCGAAACGCTCCACATTAACAATAACTTAACTCACATAGATTAAGGCCACTTGGGAAATAAGGCAAAAGAATCTAGTAGTTAGGTTTAGGATATGTGGGATAGGATTCCAAAAACCCCCATTCGTCACTTACACCAAGACATAGATAATTGTCTTTATAAGGAGCTTGAAATCCTTCACAATTCCATTTTCAAAACTAGTGCACACAAGAAACCCAATTCATAGGGGGTGAGGCTTTGGTCATAGTGTGTGCAACTATCCACAAGGTTACTCGACTCATTGGTCCAAGGCTTCACATTGTTGACTAAATAATAAGAATACCATTATTTGACCACCCCTGTGGGACGAATGTAACCTTAGTGTCTAGTCTTACGAAATCACCCTATAGGGGTGGTTGTTGGAAGCAACCATCTCTCTACCCCACCTTCATCTAGTCAACCCTACTTTTGGACATTAGATCCCATCAAATAAGAAGTCTTTTGGAAAACCATCTAAAACAATAGAACTAGGACTTGATTTAGGATTTAGACAACCTTTAGGCTAGAGGTAATTTTTTTTATAGGAGGTATTTGGTTGTATTAGAGTAACATATCATTATAACTTAGACAGTAATTTTCCAACACAATTGTGGAAAACTTGTTGGAATAAATTTCTTCCAAGGTTGTATCAACTACATGCAATAATAATTTGAGAATTTCATATGAATAGGTTGGTTTGATATTAAAGGATCTTAATCTTCTCAGAAGCCCTAGCTACAAGGTTGATTTTGCAGCTCATCTCAAGTATAGGTTTGTGGCACAAAGTTGTAAAAAAGAAAGTTTACCTACCCTCCTCCAATCATGAAATGAATTCAACGTATTATGAAGGTGGAAACTAATGCCTTTCATGTTTGGTGAGTACCAACAAAATCATTTCTTATACCTTTCTTATTATGGGATCGCATTTTAGTTAACGAACAGGGAATGAAAATTCTATTAGAATTACAAATGATATTTGGATTGGTTTAGAATTTGATTTACATATGGATAAAAATCTAAAAAATTCCGTGGATGATAAAATCATTATCTATAATAGACCTTATTATTGGCTTAAATGAAACATTGACAACAAAACCCTCATTTGTGGATCTTCCTTCCTTAACAAACAATTCTATGTATCTCTAAAACATATACTCTAGAACACAAGATTCCCTCCATTAGTCCTCCTAGAAACAAGTTTTTCATTAAAACAGCTAGAGTAATTGGATGGCCCATATAACCATCTCCATTTTCACTTGATATGAGCTAGTATAAAAATGTTAGAAGATGTAGACAAACTAGAATGGTGAGCATATCCATTGACATGAAAACACATAGTGAACTTTGGATATAGTATAAAGTTTTAATTTGGATAGTAAAAAGGATTGGTGACAATAGTATGGAAATTTGATCTCCTTTTAAAGGGTTGATGATGATTGTTAGTCATGATTGTGAAAGCTAAAGGTCGAAATTTCCTACATATGTTCCGCCTTCCTCCCATAACTTCCGTAATTCCTTTTCACGAGTTTGTTAGGGAGATGTATGATATCCTCCAAATCTGGAACACTTTATGCCATATCTTAGACGTCAGATATAGAGGATGCCAATGTCGATTATGATGAGTATCCCATTGGGGTTATTTACGCTATGGATGATTTATCAAGTGGATGGAGGCCAGTTCAGAGCTGGAAAAGTGAGCACACTCAACAACATGATTGCTTCAAACTCCCTAAGCTTCAAAAAGGTAAATATGTACAGACTAGAACTAACTTTTGGGAAATAAATGAGCACGATATACTCCTAGTTGTTCTACATTTTGTGTATATGCAAGAGGGTCTCTGGGTGAGGTATGTGTGGTGGACATTAAACAAAGGTGATGGTGTTAAAAACTATGGTTACGAGGAGTTAAATTAGTGGGCTTTAAAAAATGCTTCCAATATTTCACTCTTGAAAATTGGAATGTGAAAATTTTGAAATTGATTTATTTAATCAAAAGCTTTTTAATTGATATTTTTAATTAGTTAATATTTCTGCAACCTTTCTATGTGAATTTGCTATCCACATGAGTTAAGGGGAAAATAAATCTTTCGAAATTACAGGAAAGGAAGAATAGATATATATCACAAAGATAAAGAAATTAAAGGTTAATATTTTTTAATATTTTTTTTATTAGACAATTCCCAAACAATGAAGGAGAATGTTAACTACTAAATTGTCAAACCGAAGCTTTAATTATCATTTTAACTTTGGTCAATGAAAGTTGTTAAACTACATTGAGTAGAAAATTTTTATACATCCTAACAGACTAAATTGGTTTAGAAAATAATATATGTAATGCCAATTTCCACTTACAAGAATAGAGAGTACATGATAGATAATGTACCAAGAGATAAACGATTTATCTTGCTAATGAGTCCCTCCATATCCTATTAAATAAAAAATAAAACAAAGACAAAAGATTACTTTTTAATTTTTGCTCCATTTCGTTGCCAACATAAAATGCAATAGATATATATATGGTATTAATGTAGAGTCTGCAAAATTAGTCCAGTCAACCATGTTAATATTCATATTAGTTAAAAAAGATGTCATGTATCATATTCTCCAATAACGGTGGAGAACATAGCTAATTAGCTTCCTTAAAAGAAAACTTTTCACAAATTTACTTACAATATTTCACTATGGATCCCCATGAGGACCATTTTAACAAAAGCATCTTATAGCGTGGGAAAAGACCCGCGACACAATCGATACAATAAACAAAGAATATTGAATATCAGCTCTCTATGCAATGAAAATTCTCATAGTCTACTCCTATCATATTTAACAATTTATTTTTCACATTTTCATATATAATATATATATATATTATATATATATTATATGTGCAAGGATTGAGCTACAACAACATCATTTTTTTTAAAGGAATTGTTAATTGTGCATTCAACAACATTTATATACAATCAGAATTTTAACCTTAATAAAAAAATAATCATTTCCTTCTTGTGTTCCTTTCCCTGTTAGGGATATTTTAGTATATATTTGATTTTTATAATATAATAAAAATACAGGAATTTTAACAAATCATATAAAATTAATGTTTTTGGGCAATAGTGGACTTTGATTAAGGATCACACCCATTCATTTGTGGGACGAACTTGATAGTTGGGGCCTAGGTGAAGCTTGAAAATAATAATTTTTATTTTCATTTCCATAATATTCCTTGGGTGACATGGAATTCCTTGTTGGCATACAAGAATACATACTAATTCTACATAAAAAATAGGACCCCCTCTTAGTGAGGGAGATATTCTCTGTAAGAGACTTTTCCTTGCTAAAATTTCTCCTTCCTTAAGAAAAAGTTCATGAGATTTTCAAGTTGATTACTATGTATAAAATACCTCCATTCTAGATTGGGTAATGTAATTTTCTCATATGTATGTAAGCATTTAAGGTTTCTAGAAAAAGTCGTTAATGGTTCCTTAAGAAAATGTATCAATCTCCTTTGGTCATAACCTAGCCAAAACCTCTTGGAATTCGAGTTCTTTTAGCTTCTTAGGAGAGAATTTTCTTTTGGACCATTCACCATTTTAGTCAAAGTCTTTTATGACCTAGCCAAGTCCTTTTGCCTTCAAAGGTGAATTAGATCTATCTCCTTCAGTTGACATAGCCAAGTCCTTTTGGCTTCTAAGGAGAAGATTTGTCTAATCGTATAATTTCCCTGAGACATTCACGTATGGTTGACCTTTTCAAGTCCTCCAAATTTCATACTATTAGTAGTGAATGTTATTTTTTCTATGGATAGTCTCCTTATGCTAGTGGAAATAAAATTTGATCCATATGAACTTGGTGAGCATCTCAAGCCCAAGACATATCCATTCATTGGTTTCATGTTTCATTAATGAGACACATCATGTGTGCCCATTGCCTTTTCTCTACAATTACTTGGGCCTTGTATAGGTTCCAATAATTTAGAACCCATTCTTACAAAAAACATTCCTTAGATTGAGCACTTCTTAAATAGCATCTTGATCCTAAGAATCAGGCACCATTTTATAATCATCTTTTCCCTGAATTTCCCCAAATTGCATTGAGTTCATTAGATTAGTATCTAAGGGAATAGATACTCTATCTTCATCTTGTTTATATTACATGGGTTAAACAAGATTGGGACAAGCCAGGGTTACCCTGAATAACCATAACCTAGGATAATCACACACAAGCACCTACAACTTTGTATTTAAACACATTATCGAATTTCAGCAAATTAATTAAAATATGCAGCCAAAATAGCAATGGATATTCTTTTCCAAGTTCCATGAGAGATCTCTCTCAAGTCTTCCAACCCTTTTTTTACTTCACCCAACTCATATTGGGTTCACTTATCAGATAATACAATGAGCAAGCCAAAATAGGATTCAGAACCCAAACTCACAATCATGGAAAATGATTATTGTAGGTGTTGTAAAAATATTTTCGTAGTGCCCCAAAACTCTATCTTTCAGATTCCAAGAAGCTTAAACGACTCAAACCTTCATAGAATTGATTATTCATGGCCTATAGTTTCTCCCTAAAACTACACACAAACTCATACACCCTTCTTCATGGGGATATACAACTCTAACTCGACGGAGACAAATTTGAAATCGTCTTGACAACATATAAACAAAACTGAGTGCTCTTTTCTCTCCATACGTAGGCACTCTATGACCATAGCAACACAAAAATAAACTATAGTGGATTCACACTTTAACCTCATGGGAACCAAACAAAACATATCATATTCCATTCAAAAAGGGCATGCATGCAACCAAACATTGGTTCTTTGTTTTTACTAATGAGTTCCACATACAAAAACCCACGCACTCACTAATATCCAGAATGCATGGGCACTTCCATCCTCAAGATTTAAGCTGACACAAAAGGAATCAATACGCAAAGGGATACCACACCACGATGGAGGCTTCAATGTGTAGATTATCAATACAACTTAATGCAGTAAGAACACACTTTCAAAGAAAATAAATACAAAGAGATCAAACCAAAATGGAACATAGTCCATAAGCATACATCAATGGAAACAATGCTTCCTCACATGACCTATTAAATTGACCAGAATATACAATGTGGGCACGTGCATCCTATGCCGCTCATCCTCTACCTCTTCTCCTAGCACCGAAGCTTCTTCTCTTTGTTGTTGCACACACTACTCTACTCAAACAGTCTTCCTCTTTGAAAAGAAATCTACATGTGAAAACTAAGAGTCAGAAGTGATGATTCGTTTCCCCTTCTCACAAAATATGGGAAACAAAAATTAAATTTACATTAATAAATATTTCCTCCAACTTATACTAAAAACAAAACTCACATCCTAATGAAAATATCTATACTTTCTTACAAAGCATTTAAAATCTATCCCAGAATCATCATGTGACCATCCCATCACATTGGCAAGCTCTGGTCCAGTGTTCATAGAACTTTGTGCTCCATCTATGCACCTGAAACAAAAACTCTCCCATATCATCCTTGTTAGTTTTAAAATGGTTGTCACCTTGAATCCTTGAATCAAAACGAGTTATATCTCCTACAACTATAAGATGAGCTAATACTTTTTTCTCAATGCAGGGTCATTGTTGGGCATAGGGATTTGAATTGTATGCACCCCACTTGTTTTCATAGAGAAATTTCCTTATTTATAGAATTATGTTTATCAAATACATGGATGTCTTTAGCTATAACTCTATCATTTTCATATCTTCAACCTAGTTTTCCCTTCATTGCCTTTGATAAATCCCATGCTCTGATCTGATTCATTGTCCTTGTGAGATTTCTAGTGTAATATTTGTATTTTATGTTATAATAGTCAATTATTGAAATACTCTAGTGAATAGTTTCTCTAGTTGTAATTGGCTCAGAAGCGTTTTTCAAATAATCATTTGGGCTACTGATAAAATTAGCTCTTATGCAATTGTAATGTTCATGTTTAGTTATTTAGCTAATAATCCCTAGAGAAATTTATAACATAATTTTTTTTCCCTAAATGTTAATTAAAAACAACACAAAACCACATAAATTTCAAACAAAATTTATTGTAAAAACCCTAATAATATTATTAAAACTTCTAAAGATAAATTACATTGATATCCTAAGGATAAACCTAGAAGATATGCTCAATTCTAAATTCTTCGGCTCCTATAATTTGGCCCCTCTAGAAGTTGGAAACTTGGTATCCTAGATTGGTCAATTCGTCCTTCTCTTGATATTGGAAATTCAACCACCTTGAATAATCAATTCAGTCCCTTATGTGAAGAAAATTATCTATTAGGGTGGCTTCACAACCATTGAAACCAACCTCCACTACCTAGGATGTATATCTCAGAACCAAAATTGGGAAATATCAAGGGTTTCTCCCTCATGTCCTAAACTATTTGAGTTCTTGAAACCATGATCAAAATATCAATGGTCAGTCATTGCATGAATGGTATCTCTTCTTTATTTTAATAATTTTCTCCTCCAAATACTATGGGTCACTAAAATGTCATGGATTTTCCATTTATAACCCATTTTAAATTAATTATCCATTCCACCTTTTAATGTTTCTTTTCTTTCCAAGTGAAAAATGAACAATTAAATTGTTCTTCTTGGAAAGGGACATTATAGTCCTCCCTTCCTGAAATTTCTTTCCCTGAAGAAATCCAAAAACTACTTATAAATACTAGATACAAAATGCATAGGTACAATTCTCCAACATATAGCTTATGTAGCATCCTAACATCATTTTGAGATTCTACCATCATGTGAAACAAATGACCATAATGTAAATCATCCTCTATAAAAGTCTCTGGATCACAAGGTCATATTAGGATACTAACATTCCCATTTTCTGAAGACATAAATTCAGTATTTGTTTTGCACCTATGCATCCTAAAATTCCCACTCCCCCATCTCGTGACACATTCATAAGCTCATCATTTCCCTTTAGTTTGACCATTAGATTAAAATCTAGTGCATGTTGGCTAGATGGAGAGATAAGCTCAATACTAGAATATGAAAATACACTTCTAACTGCTTAATCGAGTTATCTAACTTTTTCAAGATTCATTTCACCATCATAAATAGGTAACTCAAATTTTACATCAAGTTTCAAAAGAGATATTTTCTTAGGTTTCTTTTCTATTTTAGATTCTGAACTGGAAGAAGAAGAAGAAGATGATGATGATGGAGATGATGGAGGTGTAGGAGGTTTATCAGCCTTGCCTTTACCTTTGTCTTTGAAGAAGAAGCTACATCTCTCACCTTCTTATCTTTGTAAATTTCTCCCAACATCTTCTCCATACTCAAGAATTCTTGCTGAAATCATTCTTTGCTCATCTTAGTTTATGGATTTTCACCTGTATCAGATCCTTTCATGGTCGACTTATGAGCGACTCTTCACTTTCTAATATCTGGATCAAACTCCTCGAGTGTTCCTTATCCACGTTGTGACTTAAACCTGGTTAACTTTCACTGGAAAAGTTCTAAAAATGAAACCTGCTCTGATACCAAATTATATGATTTGAAATGATCATATGTTAAACTGAAGTAGAATTTATTAATTCCAACATTGAAACGAATGTTAACTTTAAGTCCTTTAACCATGATAAATGATTGAAAAGAAATGAATTGATGAAAAATTTGAAACTTAAGAAACATGTAAATAGAAGTAATAATAAGAAAAACATAACAATACTGTATAGTAAGATTGATGATGGAGTTCATCCCTGGTGGACTATGTCTCCGAGTTCACTTTCAAGATGGGCATCCGCTTTATTAGGATTGAATCCGAGGAGGTTGATTACACAAAATATTAACCAGACTGATTGTGCACACAGGAACTTATGTTTACTATCACAAGAAATCCCTTTGAATTAGCTTTCCAATGCCTATCATAGTTCCCAATTCTGACTCTGGATGCTCCTGTAACACTGAAAACAAAACAACCTATGTCCTCTAGAATCTGCATACAAAATTCTAAAAACCACTCTCCCCCTTCTCCATGAGTAAAAGGATGCATCTATAGAGTTCAAGGTTATGTTTCAAGCTTCCATGGCTAAACATAACATTTGGTTGAGCATTAACCATCATGTCTTTGAAGAATAAGCTACATCTCTCGCCTTCTTAGCTTTGTAGAGTTCTCCCAATATTTGTTGCATACTCAAGAATGCTTGCTAAAACTATTCCTCTCTCATCCTAGTTTCTGAAGTTTCACATGTATCAGATCCTGTCATGATTGACTTCTGAGTGATTCTACACTTTCCAATCTCTAGATCAAACTCTTCGAGTGTTCCTTCTCCACGTTGCGACTTAGACCTAGTTAACATTAACTGGAAAAATTCTACAAATGCAACCTTCCCTGATACCAAAGTATATGATGACCATGTTACTATTACCTCGCATGTCACGTGAATGTGGCTACGGTTATGCTTTGGAGTTGCTCTGATGAAGTGATGGTTACCCTAACGATTACCCTTCCAGTCATGTGAACATAGCTACAGTTCTGACACGGTTAGGACATTGCGGTTAGGGATGATGAAATACATTGTAATGCTTTTTTATATGTGTTATGTGTAATGTTATGTATTTTATGGACCGAGAAGATTTGTAGCATAGTTTTAATTATTTATATACATGGTGTAGTTTATAGGTTAGGTTTTTAGGTGTTAGGGATAGGACTTAGGTTATGCATTAGGGTTTTAATATGATGTCTTTAGAGTTTATCCTTTTGGATTTTGTCAAATGAGCAAGAGAACTCCTTTTACAGCAATTGTCACAATGTGACATAAAAACCCCACAAGACGACTTATTCCATCCCTGACAGCCAAACCCCGATGGAACTAACGAAAACCATATGTCAACAACCAGGTCCATATCCTTTGAACACCATGAAAACCATATCAACCATTGACATCATTGTCGAAGTTGAATATACCGAACAGTGAAACGAACACTAGCGAAGTTGATAAAGCTCAAGACCTCATCGATCATGATCATTTGAAGATCACTTTGACTTTGAACCACTGGAAACTCCACTCATGCTGAACTGACAAGATCCTCCTAGATCAGCTAAAAATGACTATATTCTCCCCCTTGCAGGCATTGTGGGAGCGACTATAGGGTTCCATTCACATGCATGCCTTGTCATGGGAGAGAATTTGGGTTTATTTCATTGAAATGGTATATGAAGTCAGGGGTTGGGCACCTAGACTGGTGGATTAGCTCCTGGGGGTCCTGAAGCACCTAAGGGAGGTATGAAAGGTCTTGGTTTATCGACTCCATTTCCTTAACGTTACCTAGGATTTTGAGTCTTATCACAATGGCCTTTGGTCGCATGTCTACCCCGACTGTCCATTTTCTTAGGCAGATATCGGAGGAGGGTGTTACAGAGTGGTATCAGAGCATGGTTTCCCTCTCCTTGCACTGTGTGTTGATCATTATTTCATGTTGGTTGCATATCCGTTTCTTATGCACACAGTCTATGTTCTTTTTTCATTTGCATGGTGTTGGTCGTGGTTGTAGTGATGTCACCATGTGAAGGTTGAAGGTGTTGTCCTGGAGCATGTCTTCATCTCTGTATGGTTGATTATGCATTGTTATGCATGTTAGTGTTCACATGTCATCAAATTCATGTGAGGTGGTTGTTGTTGTCATGCATGAGATCATGGTTTGTGTATTTGATATGGTCATGCATTGATGACTGGAGTCTAGATAGAATGGCATGTATATGGTTTTTCAATCATGTGTTATATCTATATATGTAATTATTATGCATGTATAGCCTTGGTTAAATTTATGCATGAATAGTAGGTCAAAATTGCCTTCTGAAGTCATTGTATGAAAATTTAGGTCATTATGGTGCTATTGGTTATTATGATGCTAATGTGTTCGCTGAGAAAGAACATGAGATACAAATCATTAAAGTGGAGTTGCAACATTGGACCTCAAGGAAAGAGCGGATTTTCATGCAAGTATTGTATGTTTGACATGTAGGTATGTAAGTTAAGGATTGTCATATGCGTTAGGTATATATATACTAGGTTTGTGTACATGTTTTTGATGTTATGGTTACATACATGATAGGTGATAGTTGCTTAGTATAGTCACATGCACATGTGTCATGAATGATACCTAAAATCCTATGAGCTAATATACCTAGTCTAAAAATCCCATCTGATCCAGTCATTTTGACATAGATCAATAAAGGAGAGAGCCCTCTCTCGACCTGGTAAGGCTAGCTACCAAGTTAAGCTTGGTTTGTGGTTATCCTAGGATTGCCTTTCTTTAGCTTGAGGTCAATCTAGGCTCTAACACAGTAAAAATCCTTTCAGAGTGAAAAACAAATGAGTCTAAGACCCTCCTAGGATGCTTATAGGAGACTTAGCCCATAAGAATCAGGTCGATGGGTTGAGCAAGGTGTTACCATTCACTTGTTAGCATCAAAATTTTAGGTGGTCCCAAATATTTTTCACAGTAACAACAATTGCACTGGATCTATGCATGGTACAAACTAGAGCTCAGGCTATGGCCAATGAGAAGATAGAAACCCTTGAACAAAAGTTGGAGGCATTAACGAAGCAGATCCAGACCTTAAATGACACAATCACAAAGGGTAAGTCGGGGGAACAATCAAAGGCATATGATTTTAATGAAAACCTTTAGGGTGAGTCTAGCCATTCTCTTCACTTCTATGAAAACCACCAACAATCCTAGCCTTGACCACCGAAGTTCAACATGTATAAATTTGATGGCTCTCATCCAACCATATGGCTAGCACAAATGGAGCAATATTTCACATTGAATCACATTAGAGATGATGTGACTAAGCTAAGTGTGGGAAGCCTGTACTTGGACCAAGAAAGATGGCAATGGTGGTAGTGGCATAAATATTGCTATGTAATGCCAATGAATTGGTAGATATTCTCAAAAGCCCTTTCTAATTGCTTTGACCATGAATGTAACTTTTTGGGTCATCTTACTAAGCTCCGACAAACAAGCATAGTGCAAGAATATATTAAAGCCTTTGAAGCATTAGCCTTCCGCAGAGGAGGTCTAGCAGATGAATTATAATTGGAACGTTTTTTCAGTGGTCTCAAATATGCCATACAAGCCCACGTCCAACTACAACACCCAGTCTCATGGCTGGAAACTTACAAGATAGCTCGTGAAGTAGAATGCGCATTAGCAGCCTAGTCGACTCGTCCAAATTGCATAGCCAAGGGACACCCCACCCAGGCTTCGAGCACCACCCAAACACTTAAGGTTCAAAAGGTGTCACCAGTGGAAATGGCAGAAAGATGAAAGCAAGGATTGTGTTACTACTGTGATGAGAAAGACTCCCTGGGGCATAAATGTAAGGAACCCAAATTCTTTCAAAGAGATGCTGCTGATCACAGTTCATCTGAGGAAGCCCCACCATTTGAGGGACTAGAGGAGGAAGATAAGGACAACCAGCCAGACAATGAGCCCCCAGCTACACCTGAAGAACCAGTTATCTCTCTTCATGCTTTGGCAGGAATTTCTTCTCCCCAAACACTCAAAATCAGAGGTTTTATTAGGCATTGCACTATAGAAGTCATGATTAATAGTGGTAGTATGCAGAACTTTATCCATCAAAGAGTCACTGAAGTAGTGCATTGTTTCTTCAAAGAAGTCTCGAATTTCCAGGTCCAAATTGCTGATGGGGGGAGAATGAAATGTGAAGGTCGCTATGAAAAATGTCAAACTTCAAATGGGGGATTATCACCTAAAGACCCACATGTTTTCCATCAACATGGGTGGGTGTGACATTGTCTTGGGTGCTAAATGGCTCCACACACTTGGCCTAATCACAATGGATTTCTAGGAGTTATATGTGATATTTAAGTAGAATAACTACACACATACCCTCCGTGGACTCTAGGCAGGTGTTCCTTTTATCATCAACTCGCATAGGATGGAAAATTTGTTAAAAAAGGGCCACCATGGAGGTTATAGCCCAATTTAATGCCATCTAGGCCTTTGAACCCACTTCCCTTCATATTCATCCTGAGATGCAACAGGTCTTTGACAAGCCTCATGAGCTTCCACCCTCAAGGGGGGAATATGATCATATCATTACTTTGGTCCTAGGAGCACAACCACCAAATGTGCACCCATATAGATATCCTTTTTTCCAAAAGAATGAAATTGAAAAAATCATCAAGGAACTCCTATAAGTCAGTGTCATTTGTCCTAGCATTAGTCCTTATTCATCACATGTGGTCATGGTGCTCAAGAAATATGGGGAATGGCATATGTGTCTAGACTTCATGGCCCTCAACAAGCTGATGGTCAAAGATAAATTTCCCATCCTGGTTGTTGATGATTTTCTTAATGAACTAAATGGGGCTTAATTCTTTACTAAGCTCTACCTTCTCTCGAGCTATCACCAAATTTGCGTGAAAGAAGTAGACATTTCAAAGACTACTTTCTGAACTCATGAAGGCCATTATGAATTCTTTGTCATGCCATTTGGTCTCTGTAATGCCCCATCCACTTTTTAGAGCCTAATGACTCACCTACTCAAACCATATCTTAGAAAATTTGTCCTTGTTTTCTTTGATGACATCCTCATCTACAACCTCACCTCGGAAAAACATCTTCAACATGTAGATTTTCTCTTGCAACTACTCCGGAAGCATAAATTATTTGTCAAATTGTCCAAGTGCTCTTTTGGCATGGAAGAAGTTGAGTATTTGGGCCACATAGTGGGGCATGAAGGTGTCAAGGTGGATCCCAAAGAGATCCAGGCAATGCAGGATTGTCCACAACTAAAGACCTTGAATAACTTGAGAGCATGTTTGGGTCTCACTGGCTACTATCACAAATTTAACTGCAATTATGCTCGCATTGCTAGACCCCTCACTCACCTTGTCATGAAAAAGTCATTCCTCTGGAATGATGAAGTGAAACAGGAATTTATCACTCTCAAAAATGCCATGTGTTCCACTCCCGTATTGGCACTACCTGACTTCACCAAATATTTTGTGCTTGAATGTGATGCTTCAGGTACAGGTATTGGGGCTATCTTAGTGTAGGAAGGTCAACCCTTGGCCTTCACTAGCCAATAACTAAGTGGGACAAATCTAGGTCAATCTACCTATGAGAAGGAGATGATGGCCATCTTACATGTAGTGGATACCTGGTGACCACACTTATTGTGGCGTTTCCAAATCTACACAGACCATCAAAGCCTTAAATATTTTTTTGAGAAATGCCTATCCTTGCCACAACAAAATAAATGGCTAGCCAAAATGTTGGGATATGATTATGAGATAATTTACAAGAAAGGGAGTGAAAATGTCGTAGCGGATGCCACGCCAATTCGAGGAGGAAAGCACCCTGCTAGCAATCTCTTTTCCCATTCTAGAGAGGATTGAAGAGGCTCACAAGGAATAGATTTCACATCCTTTGCTCTCCCGACTCATTAATAAATTGCAGGTAGATCCAAGTTCCACAATGAGCTACTCTTAGCATGATGATATTCTTCGTTACAAGGACAAAGTAGTGATATCACCAACATCCACCCTCAAAGTGACATTTTGGCAGAGTTGCACTTATCTCCCACTGCAAGCCATTCAGGCCTTTAGAAGACTTATGCTTGCACTCGACATTCATTCTTTTGGACAAGCATGAAAAAGGACATTCTTACTTTTGTAGTTGAGTGTGATGTGTGTCAGCACCACAAAGGAGAAACAGTTAAATCCCCAGGCACATTACAACCATTGCCCATCCCTGCCTCAATCTCGATGGAGGTTTCTATGGATTTCATTACCGGTCTTTCGAAGTCAGGCAACAAGTCAGTCATCATGGTGGTTGTGGACAAAATTTCTAAGTATAATCATTTTTGTGCCCTACCCCACCCTTTTACACCAGCTTTGGTGGCTCCATCTTTCATGGGCCAGATCCTCAACTTCCATTGTGTCTGATCGTGACCTGATCTTCACCAGTAACTTTTGGCAGGAACTCTTCAAGTTACAAGGTACCCAACTACAACTCAGTACTTCCTATAACCCCCAAATTGATGGTCAAACAGAAGCAGTCAACAAATGTTTGGAGACCTACCTCAGTTGTTTCACTTCAAAAAAGCAACATTTATGGGTACAGTGGTTACCTCTAGCTGAATGGTGGTATAATACTAACTATCATGCCACCACCAAAATGACTCCATATGAAGCAGTTTATGGTCAACTCCCTCCTTCACCTACTTCTTATATCCAAGGATGCTCGAAGGTACAAACAGTGGATCAACTCCTACAGAACCATGCAACCATGTTGGCCCACCTCAAAGAGAATCTCCATCAAGCTCAAAATCGCATTAAGTAATAGGTAGAATAACATTGTTTAGAGCGCAATTTTCAAGAAGGGGATCAGGTATTCTTGAGGCTACAACCATATAAGCAAACATCACTCAAAGACAAGGGTTGTCAGAAATTATCTCCAAAATTCTACAGACCATATCAAATACTTCAGTGCATCAGAGAAGTAGCCTACAAGTTAGCCTTGCCACCCACTGCAAAAATCCATCCTGCCTTCCATGTCTCATGCCTCAAGAAATATGTTTGGAATCATTGCGGAATTCAAACCAATCTATCAAAATTGGATGAAGAAGGTTCACTTTGGCTCCAACCTAAATAGGTTCTTGACACATGAGAAATGCACCTGTGCAGCTGCACAATTAATGAAGTCCTCGTCAAGTGGAAAGACACCTATGGAGAAGATGCGACTTGGGAACCAACCACTATTCTTCAACAATTTCCACAGCTTCAGCCTTGAGGACAAGGCTATTTTTATGGGGGAGGGCATGTTAGGGTCCAAGCCTAACCCAGTTATTTATGTAATAAGGTCGAGTCATAGTTATAGTTAGTTAAAGAACCAATAAATCCCATATTAATAATTGTAAACTGTGGTTGACCCGCATTTAAAGAAGGGACCACAATTAGTTGAAAATGGGCCATGGTATTAGATAGATGGTATTAATAAGAACCATGGTACTAACCCATGGTATTGCATGTATGAATCCTATATAAAGGATAGAGACTCCCGTTAAGGAGTGTCGTGTCTTATTTTGTACTTGAGCCCAGCTCTATTGGAGGTTGGCCCCTTAAAGAGGCAAGTGAATATTTATTTCCTTTTTGAATAATAAAATACATGCTATTATTTCTTATTGTTCTGTGTTCTAGGTATATTTCTTCGCATATTTGGTATTCTAGTATATTCTCGTAGGTCAAGAGCATAACAAAAACCCCCTTTCATCACTTACACCAAGACATAGACAATTGTGCTTATAGGGAACTTGAAATCCTTCACAATCCCACGTTCAAAACTGGTGCACAACAGAAACACGATTCATAGGGGTTGAGGCTTAGGTCTTAGTGTGTGCAACTATCCACGAGGTTACCTGACTCGTTGGTCGAGGGATCGACATTGTTGACTAAATACCAAGAATAACATGATTTGACCACCCCTATGGGAAGAAGGTAGCCTTAGTGTCTAGTCTTAGGAAAACACCCTATAGGGATGGTTGTTGGAAGCAACCATCTCTGTACCCCACCTTCATCTAGTCAGCCCTACTTGTGGACATCAGACCCCATCAAATAAGAAGTATTTTGGAAAGCTATCTAAAACAATAGAACTAGGGCTTGATTCATGATTTAGACAACCTTTAGGCTAGAGGTATTTTTTTTATAGGAGGTGTTTGGTTGGATTAGAGTAACATATCATTATAATTAGTTTTCACTTCACATCATTGCATTAGGTGTTTTCTTTTTGTTTTTTACTTTCTTTCTGTATCCTCTCCCCATAGTATTTCAAGTTTTATTTTGTCCTGACACCATTTCACCCCCAAAATGCTTGTCATGGAGACTTCATGCCCTTCACCACTATTTTCCTTTAGGAGATTATCTCACCCCTGCTTGACAAGTAAGTGTTCCTTGATCCCATCCTCCACCTAGTTCACATACAAACTCTACTTCTTCTTATTCCTCAAGTTCCTCCTTTGATTACACATCTTCCCAACACTAAATCACTACCATGTTAGGTGCTAATGTAGGTAGTGAAAACCTAGGTGGTAACACTAGTCCTAACAAGGGTAACCCTACAGGTGGTAACACTAGTCCTAAATAGGGTAACCCTACAGGGGGTAACACTAGTACTATCTAGGGTAACACTACATGTTGTAACACCAAAAGCTCTTTAGATATGGCCACTATTCCAATCTTACTTCCCTAAATGGTTGGTAAACTCAAATATCAACATGTCTTTCTATAGTGCTAAAGAAGGTATCACACAATTTGAAAACGGATTGCTTTTTCCCCTCAAATTCAATTATTTGTATGAGAAATCATGTGCATGATCCACGCACTAAGCTTTACATTATTGTATTTACTAAAGAGTAAGTGAATGCTAAAAAAGGGTTTTATATCCAAGTAATAAAATCAGTATAGAAAATTGGTATAGTTTAAAATCTAGAAGTGGATGAAACAAAGTGCAATATATAAATAATGACAAATAAGAGGAAAGTACATGTTTGAAGACATGCACTAGGAAAAATGGGGCTCTTGACATTGAGAGTTCACTAGAGAAACATTGTGTCTAGCTTTCCAATGATCAGCTTCATGACATTGTCAACTTACGAAGCTATTGTAATAAAAAATGTAAATTCCTTAAGTTATATTGTAATTTTCCAACATAATTTTGAATTGTGGAAAGCTTGTTGGAATAAATTTCTTCCAAGGCTATATCAACTACATGTAATAATAATTTGATAATTTCATACGAATAGGTTGGTTGGATATTAAAGGATCTTAAACTTCTCAGAAGCCCTAGCTATAAGGTTGATTTTGGTAGTTCATCTCAAGTATAGGTTTGTGGCACAAAGTTATAAAAAAGAAAGTGCACCTACCCTCCTCCAATCATGCAATGAATCCAACGTATTATGAAGGTGGAAACTAATGCCTCTCATGTCTGGTGAGTACCAACAAAATCATTTCTTATACCTTTCTTATTATTGGGTTGCATTTTAGTTAACAATCAGGGAATGGAAATTCTATTAGAATTACAAGTGACATTTGGATTGGTTTAGAATTTGATTTACATATGGATAAAAACCTAAACATATTCATGGATGATGCAAGCATTCTATATAATAGACCTTGTTATTGGCTTAATTGAAACATTGACAAAAAAACCGTCATTTGTGGATCTTCCTTCCTCAACAAACAATTCCATGTATCTCTCAAACATATACTCTAGCACACAAGATTCCCTCGGTTACTCCTCTTAGAAACAAGTTGTTCATTAAAACAGCTAGAGTAATTGGATGACCCATATAACCATCTCCATTTTCACTTGATACGCACTAGTATAAAGCTGTTAGAAGATGTAGAAAAATGAGAATGGTGAGCATATCCATTGACATGAAAACACAGTGAACATCAGATATAGTATAGAGCTTTAATTTGGATAATAAAAAGGATTGATAACAATGGTAAGGAAATTTGATCTCCTTTTAAAGGGTTGATGATGATTGTTAGTCATGATTATCAAAGCTAAAGGTTGAAAAAAAAAATCCTAAATACCATCTGATTACCACATGAAATTTTATGATTAGAATAGTTAAATAATGCACATTGATTCTAGGGCTAGCTGGAAAGTACAAAGTTGCTAGAATTGGTCTAAACAATAATTTCTCTATGCAAGGTAGAAGGAAAAGAGGATTTAAAGCACATTTATTGGAATAATTAATTATTCCAAACAATCTATTGTCCTTGTCCATGTCCTCGTGGGCCCTATCCATGAGACGACATGGCAACACCCACATGGAGGCCATGTAGGTACCTTCCAAGAATGGAATCATGTTGGTTAATGTGGTTGTGCCATCTTGGCCACATGTGGATGCCACATGAATACCACACGGGTGCCATGTGGCAGTCCCCATTATAGATGATGCGTAATATGATTAAGAAAAGTTCAAGTAGGAATAAATTTCAATTCGGGAATCACACTGAGATAAAATCTCCACGAGATGAACATAATTGTAGCATCAGATTTTATATTTTATTTTGTGAACTCATCTTCACAATAGACATTAAGAATCAGGTCAATTCAACAAGTAACCCTTTCCACAACCCAATCTAGTAATGGGGTGGGAGAAGTTGTTAGTACTCCGGTGGGAGAAGATGTTATAATTGCAAATGTAAACAAAAGGCAAATCTTGAAGTGAGCTTGGACAACATGATGGATTGTCCCATAAGAAAAGCACATGCACAAAGGCCATCTTTTTGCATAATTTTTGTTGAACCTTGGAGGCACATATATCCTTCCCCAGTGCAAGGAGTGAGAGGATGACCATGTATTGAAAGATACATACAAGTGTCATAGAAAATCTCTCCAATACCCTCTAGTCTCCAACAATTTTGCATGAATACAATTGCCATAGAAAATTCGTCCAATATTAGTTTTAGGGGAAATACCCATTTCAATCTCTTTCATTATATCTCTAATTCCACCAAAGTTACCATGGATTCTCTTGAATATGATGGATTAGCAAACTTTACTATTCTTTGTTGTATGCTTTGAAACCAAATTTGTTAATTCCAACTCTAATTTTGATTTGAGGAGAAAATCACCATCTAATTAAAATGGCCAAAACAAACCCTTTCTATAATATGATATGTTTAAAACCATATAAATAAAAAACAATGTTAAGCTGCCCATTCAAAAAGCCAATAGAAGCCCATTGATAAGAAATTGTAACATCTAGAATGTGCCCCAAAAAGAAATTGGGTTCCCACCAGAAGAATTCTGTAACGGATGCCCCCGTGGTGAATATTTTGTGGAAGCGATCGAACATAAAATTATTTTCTGGAATAGTACAGATGATCAACAACATCCCTTCTGTTACATACTAAATTCGGACCAGAACTCTAATAGGTCTTTCCGGGCTTTGGATACTTCCAAAGATCTAATCATTCCCTTCTAATAAGGGATACATTCAACATCAAACTAAGCTCCTTTTGTCCTTTTACGTTGGGTTGGGTAAAAGAAGTTTTGCAAAGAGGAAGAGATGAAGAGGGTAAAAGAAGTTTTGCAAAGAGGAAGACATAAGGATTGTGGTATATTGGATTTTACTTGTAAAACATTTCTCTCCAAAAATATTAGGCAATAACTTGTCTAAAAATAATTATTTCAAAAGCAATTCTAACACATATAAATGCTAGAAGAAATAATGTGTAGCTATAATGGAGTGACATCCTCCTCTTTTATGGTTGATATCAATAGTGAATCCCCATATAAACTAAATATATATTAGTCTCTTTGTCTTAGTGGAAATAAATTTTGATCCATATGAACTTGGTGAGCATCTCAAGCCCAAGACCTATCCATTCATTGGTTTCATGTGTCATTAATGAGACACATCATGTGCACCCATTTATGCTACTTGAGCTTATGGAGACACCTCTTCATCTACTATCTCCTCAATGTTGAAGTTAGTGCCTATACATGAGACCCTACCTTATGGATGACCCCATTATAAACACATGTCATGGTCTACATAGTTATCATCACTAACAAAAACACTTGTACATGAGACTTTGACTTAGGGATGTACATCATACGTATAAGCACCGAGGATAATTCTTTTAAAATGGATATGGAATGGTGGGATCCCCTTATCGATGTAATAGGATTGATGAGCTAATTAGAGTTAATAATACTATATGTATAATGATAACTCAATGTAAGTATTAACCATGTACAATTAATTATTGCAAAAATATTCTTAATAATATAAGAAATATGTAATGGCTTACATGCTTTTTTAATGAATCTACTTTACTCTTTAAAGTGTTCACCTTTCTAGTATCACATTTTCTTCAATTATCTCTCATAAAGTGATACTAAACATTAATAAGCTTTGTCTTAGAATGATAAGTTGATTTGTTCTCTTAAATGATTTCACTCTAACTATCACAATATATCCTTACATCCTTTTGTGTCAGTCGAATACTTGAACAAAATCTCTATAACAATATTGCTTCCTTCCTTGAATGGATGGTTCTCATGTATTTAAGTTCTCATAACTCTAAAATTAAAACACTATGGAGAGTTCTAATCCTTCCACCCATGGGTTTCAAATTGAATTTTCCTCCTCCTATGATTCTAGTTCTCATTTGATCCCATAGGAAAACATCACCACTATCATATGTTTCATACTCACAAAATGATTCCCTATGAGAAGTCATATGACAAGATGCCCTTGAGTCAAACAACTTTGATCTACATGTGTACTTGAAGATTACAAGTACACATTTACTCCTTCGATTGAGGAGGTTTTCACTTCTATAGGAATATCATCAAACACCTTCCCTTAGCAAATTTGTATCTGAAATATTTCTTGCAATTCCCTTCTTTTCCGCATCTACAACATATCATTAAGAATACTCTTGCATCTAATGAAAATGTGTATATTTTATGATACATCATATACATAATCTGGGATACATTCATTGGTTGAATTTTGAGGTTGAAAATGAGCTTCCACAGGAAAATAATAAAAATAAAAGTTAAAATAATAAAATAAATATTATGAATTTTTAAAGAAAAAACATAAACTACTTTTTTATTGTATTTTTGAATTATCTCCTTATAGGGTTACTCAAATGTCAAGTGTATACACCAGTTGGATCCATAATTAAATTCCACACCCAACGATTACCCACTCTGCATACTTCTGCGAAGACCCACATAATTTTTTTTTTAATTCTTTAAAGAAACTTCTTTAACACATTTTTTAATGTATCTTCAAATTTTTTCAATGTGGGCCTTCTTATAAATATGCAAAGTGGATACTCATTGGATGTGAAATTAAATTTTACATCTAATGGGTATCTACACTTGACATTTGAATAATCCTTTAAGGATATAAGTTGAAAATACAATTAAAAAATAGTTTTCTTCTCTTCCCTCCAAAATATTTACCCCTGGGGATGACATCATCATAATAAGATCTCTTAAAGTTAATTGTGTTAATAAATTACTTTTAGGCACATTTTTTACCTATAAATCCCCCTAATATTGGATGAATATGGGGTGCATGTGGACCCAACCAAGATCCAAGTCATTAAGGATTGGCGAGCCCTAAGGAATCTAACAAATTTTCATAGCTTCTTGGGCCTATGTTGAAGTTTTATGTTGGGGATATCTTGTATAAATTAGCTCTTAAGTCAAATGATTAAGGGTGGAGAAAAATAAAGCTTTTTGTAGTGTGAGTTATAATAGAAACCATTAACCATCCAAGGTAAACTTTATTCAAGATGAGTTGTGTAATGGGTCTGCCTATGGGCCAATAATAATGGTTTTTGTTGTAGTATTTCTATGCAATGTTCACTTGGAATCCTTTAGCAGCTCCACTACCTACTCTTCCAACTTTTTTCTATTTCTAAAATTGATCTCCTCTTTGACCCTTCACCACCTTTAACTTAGCCCATTTGAATTTTGAGGTACCTGCATTTGACTATCAATAACTCCTAATCTAGAAGGCCATATATGGACTGCAATATACTGTTGGAAAGCTCTTTCTGAGCAATATCCAACTATGCCACTTTTAGGAGAATTTGAGATAAAATTTTAGCACAAAAATCACTTCAAATCCTAGACCAAGAAACCATCATACCTATATGATTCTATAGCTTCTCTAGATATCTTGATACTATGATGGTTGTCTACCAAAACCTCTAGCAACCATGGGATTCCTCCTGAGCTTAAAATGAATCATGCAAATCAATGTTGGCCCAATTTCCATCATTTCTAGCCTAGTTGACATCAATTCCAACATAGTTGATACCACCATCCATCTAGATAATTCCAAATGTGCAGCAACATCTATACCATTAAGAACTAAGGAACCTAGCTTTCCATGTAATGATAGACCAACACTCTCAATAGCCTGTGGGTATATTTCTTGTTGGACATCGTATACCATATTTTTTTCTCTACCTCTAAGATAATGTTCATTTGCGAAGAGACTATTGTTGGCCCAAATGTGACATTGAGATCGGGGGGAGCGAATCTATGTGAGGTCAATTTTACAATTTCCCAACCTTTCTTAATTATACAAATCATATATAAATGGACCATAAAAATTATAACATCAACTAAAATAGTGCATTATCATATAAGAAAAATAAAAAGAAGAAATCAACAGATCAAGAAACCATCACATCACAAGGAGACATATTTTCTTATGTGGAAACCCATATGGAAGAAAACCATGAATCTGTATCTTCAATTCATTTACATTAATTTGCAAGATCAAACCTACTTGAGGAAACTACCCCCAAGATATCCAAGTTTCCTCTTGTGGTAGGCTACAACCTAATTGAAACACCAACCTCAAAAGATAAAATGATATGGTCATTATAGGATGCAAACTAATTGAGGACTCAACCTTGATGATGAGTAGGCTCCAACCTTCTCCAGGGTCTAATCTATTTTAGGCTTCAACTTTGAAAATGAGTAGGTTCTAACTTGCTCTAGGTTCTAATCTTATTGAGGCTCCAACTTCCTTCTTCAACCTACTAATGGACCTCTATTTCATATCATTTTCAAATTGGATCCACCATCATCATATATCACTGAGTTATAAGGAATATCATAATATATAATCTACAAAAAAAACTTCTAGCTATTATGTTGCCACAAAATTCATATCAATCATTTTTTCTTGCTCCCAAACTACTTGTCATACTTTGTTTCAAATACATCTTAAATTTCTTCATTTAAACCCATGTTTGGAACCTATTTCCTACTTGTATTCATAATTCCTTCAACATGATCAAAGATCTTATAATCAAATACAAGAGATCTTGATTGTCAAATAAGTGTCAAAAAGAATCATACCCTTCTCGTTGCATTCATCTATGATCCTTGATCTTCCAACTTATTCTAAAATGAATTTGGGCCAATATCGACCTGAGAAATCCAAATTAACGATATAAAACTTTATAATAACTCAAACATTCTACATAACATTATTTTATGGGTGCTCTCTTGGATTCTAACAATGGCACTAGTAATTATTAAACATGCAACAAAATGGAATAATATATAAAAAATAAAATATAACTGAACTTGCTGAATCTACGGCCACCAATATACCACACATATATGCTACCAATTTCGTTGTCCAAATAGTTTTACAATGTTAGGGTTTCAATCTAATTTTTTTCTCAAGCCTATGTAAAAGGCAGGGGAATTTGGTGATGTGGCTGGTCCACATCCAATGTAACTCAACCTACATTTTTTAACATTCAATGAACCTCAAGACACACAAACACCTCTAAGTCATTGTGCATAAAACTAGCAGGGGCCAATCCTTATTTTCCACTCAGTATGCCGAAACCAATACAAACCCTTCGATCTTGTCAAATCAGCATGACACTACAAGGATCATATATGTGGTTGACATGTGTCTCATACTAGAACCATCACTAGTGCCTAAGATAAGTAATTTGTATGATTTCCTACCAAACACTATAAGAATTTCTCATATCCATGTTACTAAACAAGATTTAATCAACCAACATATATGATTTAAACAAAAATGTGTTAGAAACAATCAGAAACCATTAATCTACCATCATGTCTTGAAAAATAAAATATTTTTCAAATTCCAATCTCGACTAGACTTACCACAATAATGAGGCTAGCTCTTATAATCAAGTTTTCTCTATATATAGCAAGATAGATATCATGATCCTAAGTTGTACTAGACAAACATTGTTATAGCCTCCATTTAAATAGCAAGGGTTTTCCTTGGACACAATGAACAAATTTACACGATAAACATCTTAGTCGGACATAGTTGAACCTCAACCAAGAATATATGATCCACTTATATATTTTGACCTTCGCTAGACTTGAAATAAATATTGTCATGTTTTAAGGAAACTAGAACAATAACTTGGTGGTAAACAACTAGTCCACAACTTCAAATTCTAACCACAACCCATGCATAACTATAACTAGTACTCTATAATGGTTTTGAACTTTTCCTCCATTAGGATTCTAGAATTTTCTTTCTATCAAACCAATCTAACTGAATATGAACCAAAAATACTACAAAGTTCCTTGGCACAGAATAAGAAAACATATCATTACATTTTCATACCTTTATCTCATGATCATATGGCTATTTATAGTCATATGGTGGTCCTACTGCTTGAGATCCAACAAAAAATCATCTATGTATAACCATGGTTGACCATGAATCAATGCCCATATATCTAAAAATGATGCATACCTATTCCCATAAGACTGTTCAAATTCAACTATGTGCCTAAGGCTGGAAATCACTTAGACTAATATTATGCCCCCCTTCCATATGACCATGCCCACATGACCTGGGCTAAAGGGTCATTGGTCATCCATAAGATGATTTCAAGATGATTTCATAATGCTTAATGGCAATCCATGAGGCTTTCGATGTGTCACATGTTTTTAAGATTTTTATCAATGCAAAGCACCATTTTCACTGCCTTGTGGCATCCCTTGATGGTGCCACATTATCTTTCTAAATTAGCTTTCTTATTTGTCATGTTGACTATGTAACCATACCATATTTTTATCATCAACAAGTCCATGTCATCATCAAAGAGGATAGTTCCATGTTTCGTCATCCAGTAGGTCCAACAAGATTGATTAAACATATTGCAACTTCACCATCATCCAATTGTTATACTTTTAGAAGTGGCATTGATTAACCTAAAACATGCACATCATTTAACATTATTAAATATTGTGCAACTTCACATGCCTAGGGCCATTGATTTTCTTTGTCAATGGTGGATATATTCGAAACATTCCCACTCATTAACATATTAAATTTTTGGCTCTTTTCCCTAATGTTTGGTCAGTTAATTTAATATTGAAACTTCAAATAGCCATATCTTCTCATCTGGGAGGAGTTTCTCTAAGTAGGAAATATCGTTGGAAATATATTTATGAGATTTATGAAACCGTACTATTAGTAGGATCTTTCATGTTGAAAATGGAAAAAAGAAATGCTAAAAATAGCATTGTTATAAATAGCAATTCAGGTACCAGTGTTGGATATAGCAACAAGGAATGAAAAAATGGAAATTCTAAAATTAGTGTTGCTATCAATAGCATTTCGGGATGGATTCCAATTTTAATCAGTCCATGAATTAAAATGGAGAATCAAAATTCGAATTTAGTCTCAAAAGTTGTTTGAAAAATAATTAATTAATTCATCTTGAGTTAATTAGTTGTAGAAAATCAAACATGAAGTCTATGTGAGGACATGCAATAGTTTCTCCATTGATTGAGGAAGTTATCCCTTGATTAAAGGAGATCAGGATGAGTTGTACTTTGAGTTGTAATTAGTTAGCTCAATTATCTGAGTTAAGTCCAGTTATATTAGTTCCAACAATTTGTGGAATTAATTGTGAGTTTAGTTACTTAATGCTTGCATGCATGTAATTGTTGCTCTCGAAATAATTGAATACTCCCTCATAAATAACTCATGCATGTCAGTTCAGTCAGAGACCCAGTTGAGATCAGAGGAAGGGACATTGTACTACCAGTTAGAGGATTTTTCCTATATAGGAAACTCATCCATGCAAAAGGAATTATCTCCTTCGGGATTGCGCAGTTAGATCAAATGTTAGTGAGTGTGTGAAGAGGCCAATTCACACAGGTGGTAGCACTGGACCATAATGAAAACTATGCAAGGAAATAGGAAGCTTGGAGGGAAGAGGAGAAGGTTTGTGAGAAGCCTTTGACTGATTATGAGCAGCAGTTGGATTGCAGAGAGAGCATGATAGCTTGTGAGCTGATTCTTTTTGTAATACTGAACATATTTCCACTTGTATGATAATGCAAAGATTGGGGTTTTAGGCTGAGGCTTTCCCTCGGTTATTCTTCTTTTTTCATGTGTGATTGATTTCTCATTCTCAGTTATTTGTGTTCTATTTGATCTTGCTTATATTCGATTAAGCTTCCGCAAAGATTGTTGTAGAAGTAGATCTTGTATTTTGCTTTAGTACATTCCATAATATGTTGATCTATAGTGGGAGTTTCTACATGGTATCAGAGCAAAGGTGATCAAAGCAAAGAACGGTATACAAGAAGGGATAAGATCGAAGTTTGAGGTTCCTAAATATAGAAACCAAGTTCTTATCACATTTCAATTTCACCAATGGCATTCAACAGTTTAAGACTCGAGTATGCCCTTGATGGCAGCTCGAATTATATATCCTGGAAGGATCACATGGAAGCATTATTATAGGATAACTGTCTAAAGGACTTCACTGATCAAGAAGTCCCCAAGTCGGCAACAGCTAATGGAAGAGAGAAACTGCTAGATTGGGAACGACTTTTGTCGGATCTGAAGTAGGAGGAGATAAGGAGAAGCACTAGAGATGGTTCTTCATCTAGGGAGGATGAAGAAAGTTGTGCCTTAACGAGTAAGGAAAATAAATGGAAGGAGAAGGATTCTCGTCCCAAATTTAGTTCTTCCTATGGTGGGAAGAAGTTTGACAAATCAAAAGTTCGATGCTTTTGTTTTCATGAGGTGGGCCATTGTGCTACAAATTTTCCACTGAAGAAATCCAAGATGGGATCCAAGGAAGGATCTGAAGGTGAGGCATTGGCCTCACAGTTAGAGTTGGATTTCACCCTCTTCACATGCATGGTTTCATCCATGGTGGGATATGGTTGGTTTCTTGACAGACGCCCCCTTGGTGAATCTTTTGTCAACATACTAAATTCAAAATAGAACTCTGATAGTTCTTTCCTGGCTTTGGATACCTCCACTATTGTTGGAGAACTCCATAACAATTTTTCTTATGGGATTCTTAAAATAATATTCTAGAGATTAGTTGATAGTGTTGTTGTCCTTAGACGTAAACTCTTAAAAGTGGTCACTTCTTCCAGAGTTTCTATACAACCTATATGTGACAGCTATACCGTGGAAACGAAAATTGTATCTAGTAAATATCACTAGTTGGGTATATACAGATAACGATGACACTACCACACTCGTTCCCATACACGTCGACTTTCAGAGCAACATGCGGGTATTGGGAGGAGAAGAGAACACAATGTTTACTTGACATTTAATGAAATTCCTACATATGTCCCACCTTCTTGTATGAATGTAGAGTCTGCAAGGTCAATGCAGTCAAGCATGCTAATCTTCATACCAGTTAAAAATAGATGTTATGTATTTTATTTTCCAATAATGGTGGAGAACATAGTTAGTGGAATGAGAAAAAGGAAACTACAGATTCGCACAAAGATGTCATGTATCCTATTCTCCAATAACCGTGGAGAACATAGTTAATGGAATGTAAAAAAGGAAACCAAAGATTTACACTTGGGAAGTTTATTTGATAAAAGACATACAAGCACACTCCATACCACTTGATCACTTATAACATTAGTCCCTATATCAATAAAATTTGAGGCACTCTAAGATCTGATTTGATACCATAAACGATATCTGATTTGATGCCATAAGGGATATCTGCAAGAAGTTCGGGACACATGTGGTTTGCACTGCCAAAAACCCGCATGGTTGAATTAAACAACATGAATTCACATATTAGAACACTCTATACCACATGATAATTTATAAACAAATGCCATACTTGCCATATTCTTTAAAAAACATTCTGCAAGTGAGTACATCTTATTTGAAAATCCCTCTTTTGATATATATTTACATGTGTTTTGTAACTATGGCTTAGAAACAAGTGATAAAATTTCTTGTAGATTTGTAGCCTTATTGACACTAGATAAAGAGGCCTCAGAAACACCATTTGTTTTATTTTCCTCATCACTCTTGTGCATCTCTTTTTCAAGTCTAGTTGCATAACATTTATGCCTTTTAGTATTTAAAGCCACATTAGACACCATTTCAGTAATAGCTTTGTTTCCAAATCAAACTTATTCCCCATTATTGAATACATAGTCTCCATATGAAGATTTTGATTTATCCTTGAGTTCAACATTCCTAACAATCACATTGAGAATATCCATAACTTTCTCCAACCAACCACTGCTTCTTAAAACTAGTCGCTCATTAAGACATTTTAGAAGCACAATTAGAGATATTTCTCCTTTCTAAGGGCTATCTAAAGACCATGAGATGATATTTTCTTCAAGTAAAATTTCTTTCCCTTTACATTTATTCAATTCTAAAGTTGTCCTACATGACGACTCCAATATTGAATATGGTTCCACATAAAATAGAATATTTACAATAGATAAACAATTTGTTTCCAACTATGTCAAAATTTACATTATTTAATGAAAGATAAAAGGTGGGAATACATTTGATAATCATGAATAAGTATACACTATATTCCATTAACAACCATAAAACTTATGGGATGTAGCCTCATTTGAATATTCTCCTAATACCATATTTTTTGGCTTCACCATATCTATCAATATTTGAAAGACATGTTTGTGTAGTATTGTGTCCACAAAGATTTAGGAGGATATTTTGCAAAATTTATTTATATATTAAGCTAGCTTCTAAAGTTGGCGTAGTGATTTTAGAGAAATATTATCTACCAAATAATTCCCTTCAACTTATTTCAACTATGTTGGAAACAATGTTTAATATGGATAGGGGGGTTGGAAAATTAGTACTAATTTGATCTTTTATACAAATTTATATTTTCATTTAAGCTTCGAAACCATTCATGTAGACCATCAACACCAAAGCTTGGTTTTCATTATGATGTAAAATGAAAGTTCCTACTTTGTTTGCATCAAAAGTCTTTGTGAGCGACCACTCAAAGGAAACACCAACTCATTTAGATTGTTTGTTAGAACCCACTAGCAACAAACACTAATGCCCCTCCTTCTATAGATACCTGATTAACTTTCTGTGAAGAACTAAATTCATAGGTTTATGTAAGCACCCACTTGTATGAGCCACAACCTCCAAGATTTCATTAAACACCCAGTAGATGGAAGCACCAACACCCTGAGATGTAGGCCCCAGCCCACACTCATCAAGGAAACTAATACTCACTATAAATGGTATCCTATCTACATATTTTCAGCTCCGCTATCATTCTCTTGGCCCTATGTGCTCCTCTACATTTGACCCTACATTTCTTTTAGTATAATTCACTTTACTCAACCCACACAATACTTAGTCCACATTACAACAACATTCAGTTCTTCTACTGCCATCCCTGAGATAATAAACACTTTGTAGCTCTCTACCTTGACTAGTTCTCAGGAACCCTTGACCTTTCTCTTTTGCATATGAACTCTCTACCTCTTAGAGCTGCAAAAATAGTCACATTGAGCTCTCTACTCAACTCACAATGATGCTACATCCCCCAACTACACAATTACAATCCTTCATTTTTTCCCTCCACTACAAAGGGAATATTTCTATCTCTGTTAGCCATCATTCTACCATCCACTCTACTTGATAACATACTCTAACATGCCTTCCCATTTTAATGTTTGGCCTCTACAACAAAATTAATTCTAAGAATGGGCACCTAAGAATTTATCCATGCTAAGAATTAATTCTCAGTCAAATTGTTTACTCTAGCAAGTAATTACATGCTTATTAATTTCCCACTGTGCCTTTGCCAGATTGTACTTCGGACATGACTTCTCTAAGCTATGGTCAAATATCCATTCATTCAGGGGCTATTTATCTCATATTAATCAAGCTCTTAAATTCAATTTGTAATCGCAGTCCTTGATTAGGTAATCCTTGTAGTTTACCTTGACACTAAATTGTACATCTAGCTTCCAACCTATTCATATCCGCATGCACTAAGCCCTTAGCCCAAAATGATTTTTCATTTCATTTGACCAAAAAGGCCCTTAGTCACAATAGCACGCGAGACCTTCACAAAACCATGACCTAACAAACGTTTATTTTCCAATACTCCTAACAAACGTTTCTTTTCCTTTCGGGTGAACCTACTGAGTCTAATTCTATGTCTCTCGGGCTCATTATCCATGGTAAACCTTATACTATTTTCCTGCAGTGATTTTCCTTCTAGGATTTACCTTTTGGAATCGAGTATCCATCTCCCAGGCCAATTATCCTAGCCAAAACTCCTCGCATGACTCTTTTCTTCCTCTGAGGTGAACCTTTTGGGATTTTCCTTATAGGATTCATCTTCCAGGATTTTTGTTTTGGGAAGGCCCTTCGGGATTGTCGTCATGTTGACGTAACCAATGCTAAATGGTGTTATTTGATTGGTGACACATGTCATTCAGATTTGGCCCACTAGGGTGCCCAAAACATGAAATATGCATACCACATTTCCTTTATATCGAAATCATGCCGACATCATCTCATGCCTAGAAAATTTTTCCACATTCCTGTTGGATAGGAGAGAGAAAAGGGTCTTGGGCTTTGAGTTTTTCAACCAATTCCTTTGTTAAATTTTCAAAGGAAAAACCACCAGATTCAAGATTTTACACTGCACTACTCTCCATTTCTATGTTTTTGGCACATTAACATGCCATTTACCATCTCGAGCCCTCAGCTTTAGTGTGCATTATGTTTCTTTTGAGGTAGTCATCCCAAACTATCGTCAGCCCAAGTTGTAGTCATTTTTGGTACTCCCTTATGTGCTCACATTGAACCATCTAGGGTAAACTTCCACTAAGACGAGCTAAGCAATGGGTTTGCCTCTAGGCCAATAAAAATGCTTCCTATTGTAGTGTTATTAGTTAATGTTTTCCTGGATCTCCTTTAGCAAATTCACTACCTACTCTTACAACTATGTTCGGCCACCAAACTTGGTCTCCACTTTGACCCTTGGGTGCCACCTTTAACGCAACCCATTTGAATTTTGAGGTACCTACCTTTGACTGGAAATAACTCCCAATCTAGGAGCCCATTTTTGGACTTCAATATATCATTGGAGAGCTCTTTTTGAGCATTTTCCAACTATGCCACTTTTAGGACCCTTTGTGATAAACTCTCAAGGCATAAATTCCTTCAAATAATAAACCAAAAAACCATTATAGCTCTAATATTTTATAGCTTCTCCGCATATCCTAATACTATGATGGTTCTCTACCAAATCATACAAAAACCATGGGACTCTGCCTGAGCTTAACACACACCATGCACATCAGTGTTGACTAGGTTTCCATCACTACTAGCCTAGTTTAAATCAATGCTAGCTTTGTTGACATCAACTTTGACACACTGGATGCCATGAGCTATCCAGACAATTCCAACTATGTAATAATATCCCCCTTTGGCATTGATGGAAACATCTCATAATTTATCCTCATTGATGGCCAATCCTCACGCTACTTGCAAAATTATCCTTATATGAGCCACTAACATATTTCTCTTCCGTGTTTGGGCCATCATCAACTTACTATACCCCTTTAACATTAATGGAAATGGGCTACAAGCAACATCTTCTCCCCTTTGCAATTAGTGACTGAGGGTTTGGCTGCTAATGTGTATTTTTCTCTACGTAATTATCTTCTCAAGAATAGATATCCTTAATGAGGCACTTGAAGTGTGTTAATCAAACTCAACTACATCATCATGGGAAAAGGCACATGAAAAATAATAAATTAGAAAAACTTGTCCTTGTATACTTTTACAGCTACTAATGCTTTAGGAATTGGACATTTTATATACTCCCCCTTAACATATACTACCTCTTCCTTGAAGCCTCACATTCTCGAAACATAACTACTACTAACTGAAAACTCTCTTTACCAATGTGTCACGCAGAATGAGTCGATCTTGCGGACAAGATATACCTTCCTACAATGTAATGAAGACCTAATGAAAAACAAACCAACCAGACACTATCTTTTTCTAAATGCGCTTTATAAATAATGGCAAACAAATGTGTTTAAGGCCTACCTCATGTCCAACGCAAGTTTGGAGATGCCTTCACTCCTTTGATCCAAGTAAGTTCCTTTGTTGCAAACCTGCAAGCAAAAACAAGGCAAACGATTAAATAGTACCTGAATATCCAATATTATAAAACATATTTAACATGAAAGTCAAGGAGTCCATGAAACAAATAACATGAGATACTTGTTGAGAAAAATGAGCTTGATTGTATTAATTCAAAAGGAGAAGAACATTACAACCTTTGCCTTGACGCTGTACAAGCTCCTCCCAGGGTCCAACAAGAAGTCTCCTCTACTTTGACAAGCTTCACTCACTCCCCAATGAGGCCAAAAAGGTATGTGATCTCTCCTCTTAAGCTCAAATAGGAAGTCTTGATTTCACTAGCATTTACCCTCAAAAGTTCAGCTTCTAACCTCTCTGGCCACTGACCCAATGCCTCAATTTATAGTGCAATGGAGATCAGTTACCAGCTCCTCCTTCAAAGGGATAGAGTCCTTCTTCAAAGGGATAGCTCCTCTCAACAAGGGATTAGTTCCTCCTATATGGGATGCATGAACCACTTGGAGCGAACAATCCACGTAACAAATGCTTCTAGAAAACTCTAGAATTAACCTAAGATGAGTTTTTTAAGATAAAGATTGCGCCTTTTGACTTTTACAGGGGTACGCGCCCTCCCATTTACATACAGAGCGTATAAGTACGCAGATAACTTAAACAAAAGGTGCGGGCCCGCAGGCAAAAGTAAGAGAAAGTGCGGAACCAGAGTTACATTGCTTTTTTGATGTCATTCTCTCATTTCTAAAGCTTGTCTTGAAGAGCTGAGGTTTAAGACTTGCTTAGGAAGCTGGTATAGGTGGTGATAGACCTACACCGACTGCAAATAATCAAGGTGACGATATTTTTGTGTAACAGTACCTCAAGAACAAATTTTAGAATTATATTTGGATAACTTCTCTCATGTTACACTATACAAGTTTGCTTGTGGGAAGATGAAAAAAATAAAAAAGTTGTGGGAACATTGCCATAATTTTTATTTGGCTCATGAAAGTATGGTTACGGTAGTGGAATTGCAATAAAGGCATATCAAAGTATTACATAATAAAAATTTAAATCCTAAAGGTCTTAGATCTCAGAGCTATATTAAGAAAATTGTATCCATCCAAATATGCTCCAAATTAAGGTTTTAAAGTTACATGGCTGACCTAACTGTTGATTAGAAGATCCCATTTTTTTTGGTGACTAAAAGTTGTGATAAATAGGAGTACTATTATTATTTTCTAACATGCCTCCAAAAAAATCTACTACATCAATTAAATCAACTAAAAGTTCATCCTTGACTCAGAAATAAGGTGAATATTTTGAATTTAGGTTATCTGAATTATATAAGAAAGTTGATGAAATGGATGGTATTAGGTTGAAAAAGGTGGATTATTAGGTTCCCAATAAAAACTTGAAAGAGAATTGGAAAAGAAGATGAATAAAAATAACGAAGGAATAGAAAATAAGATGAATGAGAATAAGGAAGAAATAGAAGATAAGATGAATGAAAATAAGGAAGAAACAGAAAATAAGATCAATGAAAAAAAGGTATAAATGGAAAATAAAAAAGATGAATGAAAATAAGGAAACAATACAAAAATTCATGAATGTCATGGAAAATATTCTTTTAGAGAAACTTCCTAAAAGGGATAATGGTGTTAAAAATTGTTTTCATTGATGTCAAAAGTGTTTTCATTGATGTGAAAGATGTTTTCACTCTTAGAAAATGTAAAGCGACAACTTTTATATCTTATTTTCCTTAACCTTGATAGTGCTTTTGAATATTTAGTTATCTTATTTATATTATTTAGTTATATATTTCATCAAACAATATCAAGAACAATAACAACAACAGAAGAGGACACATATATAGGCTTTGAGCCAAGGAAAAATGCCTCCAAGGGGAAAACCCATAAACCCTTCTCTTCTTCAAATCTTCTTCAAATGAGATACAAAGACCCAATCCCTAAACCAAGTCCTTATCCAACTAGTACCAAGTCAAACCTTCTTCAATTCCTTCCTTGAATCTACACCAAACTACTACACACAACAACTTCGACCTGCCATCTACAACAGTGCTACTTTATCTACAATTTTGACCCTGTAATTTCAGCCTTGCATCTCCTAAAAAAACCCTAGATCATCCTCCCCCTCATACCTTCCAAGAATAAGACAACTCTTCCTAAGGTTAGCAAGGTATAGATAGAGTTTCCTTCCTCCAAGCCACAATATTTTGCACTTCGTCCTAATGTAACTCATCCCTATAATTTTAGTCTCTTTCTACAGCCCAAAACACTTGTAATTTCACACGTGTGAGAGAGATAGAGCCCAAAAACTAAGAAAAATTTTCCTCATTCCTTTTCCTTGACATTCACTCTCCATCTTGCATCTAATGAGCCATAGATCAAAATCTTTATTGTAGATCGAACTTGTGAGTGAGTGTCAGAAATGAAGTTGAAACACTCCTTTATATAGCCTTCTCAAGGGGTCAAATTCCCTCCTTTAGGATGACTTCATGATCCCATGGCTGACTTGTACTCTTAGAGATTCTAGGACTTTCTAGACTCAAAAATAATTCTTTGTACAATTACAAATTTCCATGAAGGGTCTTATAAGCATGATGTTGACTCCATCTACTCATGACAATAAATATTAAGACCTAACAAACCCTAGAAGCACAAAGAACATGCTTTTACCTAGAAGACCATCAATAATGATCATGAAACCCATGCTTTAACAATAATAACTTTATTTCTTCTTTTCTTGTTTGTTACATTGGATATATATTGAAATGAGCACAATAATTATGAAGACCAAAACTAGTTACATTTCTCAACACTCCCTCTTAACTAGGGAGGTGTTCATAATTGTACAAGTATTACAACATCATATCTCAAACTAAATAGTTCTCATAAGAAGAGTTGGATTGATAATCCATACTAGAAGGATTTCCACCATGACCAACATTTTCCTTGAGGCCTAACTAGACAAGCTCTACTTTAATCAAGAAAATTATGTTGGGAAGCTTTACATGTGATATCACACTACCTCTACAAGGTGCATACCCCATATGGATGTCTAGAAGGTATGTCCTTTTAGGACTATTTTATCTTGGATCTTCAATCCTGAGTCCTCAAAGAATATTGTTCCTCTTTTACCACTCATCTCTTGTATACTTTTCACATCCTCAAAGAGTTTCAGTCTGTTTCCTTTCTTGGATGTTATATCCTCAAGGAAACCACATATGCTTATCCAATCCTCTAGCATTTTCTCTTCATAATTTTTAGAGGACAAGGCACATGTTATGTCCAACTTCAATCCCTATCATCCAAAGAGGACATCCTTATTCCCCTTTAATCTTGAGAATAGAACCTTGCTCCTATACAAGGATACTCATTTCATCCTTCTCAAAATCAGAGGAGATATAGACTTCCTTTGTATTTGGAAAGTCATCATCACAAGCCTTACAACTTGTCCTCAGCTACTAATTCTTCATAGTTGTTTGTCTCCCTCTTTCCTTTGCATCACCAAACTTTATTTCAAGGCATCATGGAGCCACCTTCTCTTCTTCCATCTTGTGATAGGTTCCAGGCCAATCATCTTTCTCATCTCTTCCTTATTTGATATGAAATAATCACATTGTGCCTTCCAAAACTTCAAGATGGTCATAGCTTCTTCTTGAAAGTTATCTTCATTTGGCCTCCAAGTTATCATTTTTCACCACTACCTTTTAATCTCAAGATGCACATATCTTGACTTCATAGTTGTTAGTTACTAGATATAGAGCTTCCCTCGATATACTTTATCCATACAGTTGAACTTTCCTCAACTACCATCATATATTCCTGCAACCTTCTTCGAGGTAGCAATAATATGTTAATGAGATAACAAACAATAATGAAAATAAAACTTACCTCATCATGATGACCTTCTCACCAACATCCTCATCAACCATCTCCACTTGAAACTTCCTTCATGCATCAGAGCGCCCAAGGATCAAACTTGATTACCAAGTTACAACTTTTATTCTGGAGATTAGATTGTATGTTAATAATTATTTTAAATATTCTACAGAAATTCTTAAGTCTTTTATATATCCTTACATAAGTCAAATCCTAAGCATCATATATTGATATTCCTAAGCATATTTTATGACAATCTTTCTTTAACAAGATTCTATAAAAATGAATCTTATCAAAATTTTGATATCAAATATGCATTCTTATGCTTTCATATGATTATCTAACCATTCATATATCTCATAACAAGCCTACATTCTGACCCACTAAATTCTTTCATCCATTTACTAGTATAAATTCCATGACACACGGAATGTCTACTAACCTTTTTCATAGTGCTTCTCCCAAGAACCTTTCATAATGACGGTTCTTCTAGCATCATGATGATCCACCTAAGTAGGATGACTACCTCTAACATAATTTTAGATAATCTCTGGATAAACGCTATGAAAAATGGTCTATCTATCCATATATCTAGATGATATATGCTAGCACTCCCTAAATTCCTCCAGGTTGAGGAGAGGAACCCAGAGGTAACCACAAACTACTTTGGGTTGAGAGCCTGGTCTTCTCCAACCAGACGAGGCTCCCTCAATCGAAAATATGAAGTTTAAATACTTTAAAGCACAACTTTTATTGTGACCAGGTCTAAAAAGGTGATTTTAATGTATTTGGTTGAATTACAAATGGTAGAAAGGGTGATAACATGTGATCAATTGTCATTTTATTCATTTTACTTATGCAATTAAAATCGACATCTTTTACAAGGGCTTGTTAGGCATGACTTTGGACACAGTAGCAGGCTCCAGTATAGAGGATAAAAACTGAAGAAGGTAGCTACTATAACAGGCTAGAGGGGGAGGAGTTGGATGTGTGTTCCAACCTAGGTTTTTCGCTCGTTGGGATCATATGTTGATTTATATAGATGATTATTCATATAGTAGTATGAACTTCCAAGGGGATCCTGAACTACCACTTCCACTAGGATGAGGATGGGAACTATAGGGTAAGTGATAGATGTTATATTTTGGTTGCATGCGTAACTTAGAAAATATATGTATATATTACTATTTTTTTAAACCTTTGACACGCAGACATAGCACAAGTGAAGTCAACAGGATACATAGGATGAGCTGCAACACCTAGGGCTACAGACTTGAGGGGGTCTACATCTCAGCAGAGCCCAAAGAATGATGCATTGCTAGAGGATATCCACCATAGATTCGACCTAGTATTGACTATTGTGACAAAGTGTGAATGGAACCAGCTAGAATATCGGTACATGAATGTGTGTACGAGTCTTCCCTCTGAGTGGTGAGTTGTTATGAAGCATGCATCTATGGACGATCTGGTAGTTAGAGACTTATGAGTTGGGGGACTGGCCCCACTGGCTTGGGATCCTCCACAGGATAGTGATTAGGAATAGGGGAATAGGTGCTCATGATGAACCCTAGTATTGCACCAAGGATGTTGCAGCTCCTGAGGTCTTCTCAACTTAAATTATCAACCCAGGGTTCATACAAACTTAGAGGTGACAATGCTATATGCACAACAGGTTAGGTTCTACTCATGTCAACCTTAGTCGTGAAATCAAATCAAGGTGTTCAGAGACCACTCCTTCAGCTAACTATAAAAAGAAAATCATGTCATAATTGCGAGGATATGAACACGACTCTAGCTACATAAATGAAAATGCTAATTTTTCAATGTAAATGCTGAATTGAAATTGCATAAAAAGGAAAAGAGTTAATCTAGTTGCAAGAAGTCAGCCATTCTATTATATTTGCATTCTTAATCAAATCAACGGCCTACTTGCATGAATCAATTATCTATTTGAAACTTGCTTGAAAATAAAAAATTCAACTTCCGACACAATTAAAAAAATGCTAATTCTATTTCTATTTTTTGTCATATGGTTGCAGTGAGGAAAGGATGGGGTTGTAGTGGTCTTAGAATATTCCTTAATCATGAAATAAAGACTTGTGGGCCATTATTCAACATCAATGCTCGAGGGTCGAAATCTGAAACAAATCTGGTTGAAGAAAATGATGCTACAGGTCTACTACAGGAAGTGCTACAGGAGGCTCTGTATTGCTACAGGTGGCCCCATTTTGCTAGAGGAGGGTTTGAGAGATTTTTTAGGATATAAATGGTCTCTTGAAGGTAGAAGAAGTTGGATGAATGTATAATAATGTAAGGGAAGGGTGTGGGAGTCCCTTGTCCAAGCCTTGTACCCCTCGGAGGTCTATCTTCCACCAATGTTTATGCCCGTGGTTTTCTTCATTTACCTTAGCAAAGTGGTCTCAGTGGCAAATTTTGGAAGCAACGTGAGGTGTCTAGAAGGGAGATGGAGTGGCCTAGGTGGATGTAGAAAGGTGTGCCCACCATTGCAGATCAACACAATCCTTGCAAAAAAATCAAACACATGCATCAAATGATAACTATTACAACAAAGTAAATTAACATGCAAAAGATGAGTTGAATTTTATTGAAATCTACTCTAAGAAACAACACAACTTCTAATTTCCAAACCAATGCCACTAAATCCTAAAGTATAGAAACTAAACATGCAGAAGGATTACAGTCCCACACTTAACAATTTCCAAGAAATGATAAACAAATATTTTTGGGTTGTTATTGTAGATCTTCCAATCACTTTTCCCACAAGAGAGGTGATAGGAAAACCTGCATCTATGAATTTTGTAATATAAAACCTACTTAATCAAGAAAATCATTGCAATAACTTGAGAAGGAATAAAAAATAAATACAAGAGAGGGACTAAATCCTTTGAATTAGGCCTAAACCCAAGGGTTTCGACCCTCCAAAACTACTTCAGATGCAAACCAAGAGTGAAATTCCCATTGACATAAAATAAGAGTCACATACATCATATGAAATATGATAACAATGTCAAGCACTAGGTCTCAGTAGCTACTCCTAGTTGCAACAAAAATTCAAATCCTAATGAGCTTTTTGACTTCTTTATTTATACAAAAAGTAGTTGAGGGAAGCTCCCTTCAAAAGAGGACTTATTCCCTCCAAAATATCAATATTTGTGGATCTAGTTTCCTTTGATTTTCACATGGACTTGGATTTCCTCACCTACTAGTGAATTCGAGTTGTTGGTGAATACTCTTTTATCTCAAGCCTAGTTGGAGAGTTAATGAGGTGGGAAAGCCTCCTATATTTTCTCCAGTTGTCTACATCAAAACCCTACATAGTAAATATCTCAAAAAATGCTTATTTTTCCTTTTTCCTGCATGTTAATCACATTAGACCATGCGATAAGACAAATACCCTTTAGTCTTCTTACTAAGCATATTATGGCTAAAAATGTCAATTAATGTGAGAAAATGATAGTTTCAAGGGCTGGAGGATAGCACAATGAACCTCAAAATATACCTATTGATGGGCCTCATAATTACCCCCAACTGAAGGTGTTTCTCACCCTTTGCGAAACTTAGTCACTGATATGAAGCTCATTCATGGCCCCAGTGACCTCTCTGACATCCCAAGGTACTTCAAATGGTGTGTCTTCTTGTGGATAGAAACTTGTATTTGCATCTATGTTTGTCCACTCCTTTTGTTCTTCTACCTAGTTTCTTCTCTCTTGTATACCCAACAGTAAGGGAGGATTGAGTTTGAGTCTTATCCACTTGATCTTCAGCCTTTGCATGATCCTTTTGTATAGTGGGGTTCTCTCAAAGGCATTCCTTTGTATTTTTGGAGAGTGATATTCTCTTATTTGCAAATTGTGAGGCATCACATGCCATATTCTTTGGAAATCTTGCAAACTTTATGTCCCCAACATCCTAAAGGTGTCCTCAAACTATAAGATGGATTGTTCTTTGGCTTCCATGTACCTAGGTGCTAATTCATGATAGAGGATATGAGATTGTGGTTGTTGATGACATCCTTAGGGCTCACCAATTATGTTATGATGTATAAGGGCTTCTTTTCTTCCTTTTCCATCACCATTTTCACCCTTGTTTCCTCATGGGTTAACCAAGAGGCTAATGCCATCAGTTGCATGTCTCCCAAGCTTGAGTTGGGGTCCCATAAATTCATGTCTATGAGGATCAGATTGAGCATGTAAAACTCAGATAGTTTGGCTATGTCCTCCATACTTGCCTTTTTGCAAAATTCAATGAATTGTTTGTAGTATTGGAAAGGTAAGGAGCCATACTATGCTAGTGTATTTATCTAGAATTACAGCCACTACTCCTTGAGTAAAATTGCATAGGATTTGGATGGATTTCTACATTGTATGGCTTCCATAGATAAATTTTCCATATTGGCAAGTTGTGTCTCTTTTTCTTGTAGCTTCTCTCTTAGCCTTGTGTTTTCTACTTGTAGTTTCTCCCTCATGACTAACTCCCTTAGTCTCAAGTCATTCAATTCCTTTCCCATTTCATTGACTTTCTCCTCCATGAGGCCCACATCTTCTACCTCTTTGAATTTTGCAATTTTCATCCATTTATGTGTTCTGCCCCTTTCCTTCTCCAAATCAAAGAAGAGTGAGATAGCAAATTTATCAGGTATAATCCTACCTCCCTCAGTAAATTTGTAGTAGGATGCTAGGTTAGGTTTTGGATCAGGCTCTTGGAGCTCTTAGGGTCCTTTTTCCTCTTCTTTTGGAGTGGTTGCCTCTTCCTATAGCACCTCCTATTTCTTCTGTAGCAAAACATGTTCATCATGTACCAGCCCTTGTTCCTCCTGTAGCATCCCTTGTTTCTCATATATCTCTTATGTTTCTTCTTGTAGGAGGGAAGCTTGTGTCTTAACCCTTTTAAATATGATTGTTGTAGTGGTGGGCCTCCCCATGGATAGCACATGTTACTTTGTCTTGGCCTTAAGAGAGGTAACATCCTCAATCTTTCCCTCACTAGGTCCCACTTCTTCATTTTTTCTTGTTGATTCATCAATGGTGATAGGGATATTTGAAGGAGTTTGAGGCTTCCTTTGCCTTGTCGTAGTGCTCTTCCTTATTTTAAAATATAAGGGGCCTTGCTTTGGCTTCTTTCTTTTGGGCTTGATAGGTGTACCAAGCATGGTCAATGTGGAAACTACTTCTTGCTCTATGTTTCCTGGTGAGAGGATTATCTCTTGTCTTTGTATTTTTGTCTCTTGAAGATTAGTTGTCTCTTCAGGGTTCTCTCCCTCTCTTGTTTGCTACTCTTCCTCTCTTTCCTCAGCTTATACTTCCTCCTTTCCTTCCCTACCCGTAATACTAGAGGCTGGTGTTCCTTCTTGTTGTGTGGAGGTAATGACTTATATTTCAATGAAAATTTTCTTGTTCATGTCTGCAAAGTCATTCAATAACACATGGTTTCTTCAGTGGCTCAAGATATCCATAAAAACCAACATAATGAGTCCATGGTGGGAAATTTGTTGGTGTTTCCCTTCCCTCACTTTCTGGCTCATTTCAATGAAAAACTGCAAGATCAAATGTGGAAAACTGAGTCTCAGTGGAGTGGGTAATTCTGCTTTGAACCTAAGCTCATGGAGCAGCCTAAAATTATAGGCATACACAATACTCAACCTCCCCTCAAAAGATATTTATTTGAGGATATGATAGGCCACTACATCCCAGGGGTATGGTGGGATTTCTCTTATCACTCCATTTTTATCTTCTACAGGCTTTTCTCTATGAATGAAGAAGTTCTTCCTGACTGTAACACTTACTGATTTATCTTACTTGCTCCATCTAACTCCTAAGGGTAGGTAGTGACTCTACATATGAGTTCAGGATTTAAAGAGATGGCAAGTCCTCTAACAACAGTAGAGGAACTATTTTCTCCCTAAGAATTTAGTGCCATGGTAAACATTTCAACAATCTCATCATCATACCCCTTCCATTGCTCAAAGAAACCCATCCATTGATGTCTTAGAAAATTTTCTATCACAGGAGGATGATGATGGATTCTACTTGTGTCTGTGGGTTCCCTCTTGTTGAAGCCTCCCCCCATTTCTCCTACTATTCCTTTTCATGGTTATTTTGGGTGAATTTCAGGACAAACTCCCTTCAAGTTGATAATCCAACACTACATGACATTTTCCACAAGCCATAGCAAGCACCATGCCCACAACAGAGCCTACAGAGGGAAAAAAACCAAACAAAGAAAAACATTCACTAAAACCATCAATAGACTTACCAGAAAAAATTACCTACTTGAAAACAAGGGGTGTTGACCCGAGACCAAAGTGGGGGATGAACCTTACTGCAACAGCAACTACACACCAAACCTGCATTGAATTATCCTTGGCCACAACAATACAACGCCTCTCAAGGTCCCAAATGACACTCTGAGTCACTAACAAATCCAACATTGCACCATAATTCCTCGACACATAGCACACATTAACCCCATACAGAAATTACCTGCATACAAATTCTAAATCACAGAAAAATAAACAATGCGAGCGCATAACACATAAAACACATATGCACAGAGATTTTCCCCTGGATCCCAAAACCGGGACTACCAGCTTGATTTTTCATTATATTCCTTTCAATGTTACAATACACATTTATACATGCCGAAGAATCCAATACCATGGACCGAAAACCATCGCGTCCAAAACCATGGACCGAAAACCATAGGTAGGTTCGCCCAACCTAATATAGGGTCCAATTTTTTTTTTTTCCCGAGGCGCTGCCTCAGACCTCGTAGAGGGGGGCTACCCACCCCCCTCAAACCCCCCGGATGGGGGGGCTGCCGCACCCCCTGTGACCCCCCCGCTGCACAATCTATGCAATGAAGGGGGCGCTCTGGCCCCCCCTCTAACCCCCTAGTCCACTACGTACGTTAGTCGTGGAAAGAATATAACACAACCCAACAATATCCCACTTGTTGTTTTCTTTCCACAAGGGGCCACAAGAGAGATTAGTCATTTTTCCAGCCCTGAAATGCCCATTGTTTCTCTACACCAAGAGAACTTCTCAGAGCTCACAGATTTTTTCAATGCATTTGCAGTATTCTTCAAAGTGTCCACCTTTACCAGCAACACCTTTTTGTCTTCTATCATATCCCTCACAAAGTGATACTGAACATCAATGTGCTTTGTCTTTGAATGATAAGCAGGGTTCTTTGCCAAGAAAATTGCACTTTGGCTGTCCCAGTCTATCCTTATAGCTCCCTGTACTAACCCCATACTTGAACACAATCTCTGCAACCAAACTGCTTCCTTGCTTGCATGAGTGGCTGCCATGTATCTGCCTCTGTAGTTGATAGTGCCACTACAGATTGTTTCTTACTCATCCAACTGACTGCACCTCCAAATAGGTTAAACACATACCCACTTGTAGATCTTCTCTGATCCAGATCTCCAGCCCAGTCTGCATCAACAAAGCCATGGATATCCAACACTCTATCCAATCCTGGTCTTCCTTGGTAGCACAAACCATAATCACTAGTGCCAGCAAATACCTGAAAACCCGCTTCACTACTGTCCAGTGCTCCTTCCCTGGTTTTGACATAAACCTGCTCAATACTCCCACTGCATGTGCAATGTCTGGTCTAGTACAGACCATGGCATACATCAAGCTACCGACTGCACTTGCATATGGAACACGGGACATGTCCTCTTCCTCTTCTTGTGTCTTGGGACACTGTTCAGCAGATAACCTCACACCTACAGGAATAGGAACCTTCACCGGTTTACTATCCTGCATATTAAACCTCTGCAATATTGTCTCGACATACTTCCTCTGGTTTAACCAGAGCTTCCTCTTTGCCCGATCTCTTTTAATTTCCATGCCCAAAATATAGTTTGCAGCACCGAGATCTTTATGTCGAATTTGGAGGACAATTGGGTCTTCAAATCCTGGATAATTTCTTTGTCATTTCCAACCAACAACATATCATCCACATACAAGACCAGATAAATAACACGGTCACCAATTAATTTAAAATACACACAATGATCTGCTTTGCTTCTGGTGAAGCCAAGTCCCCGTTTAAATGTATCAAATTTCTGATACCACATCCTTGGTGACTGTTTTAACCCATACAGAGACTTCTTTAACTTGCATACCAGTTCTTTCTTACCCTTCACCTTAAAGCCTTCAGGTTGCTTCATGGAGATTTCCTCTTCCAAATCCCCGTGAAGAAATGTTGTCTTCACATCCATTTGTTCTACCTCAAAATCAAAAGCAGCAGCAACAGATAAAAGTAATCTAATAGAAGTTACCTTGGC